>JBAIZZ010000107.1:596129-636737 GCA_037355905.1 Heliconius aoede | reverse complement strand
ATCTTTTTTCATAAATTTATAAAAATTGCTATCTGATTGGAAAATTTAATGAATATTTATATACGTTAAATGAACTCGCACGTCAGCTTTAAAATTTGGTATAGGTTAAAAATGAATATATCTGACATAACGTTTAAATTGATTGCCTATAATATGCTATTCATAGCTCACAAGTTTAGAAATATTGAATAATGTATCCAAAATCTACACCGAAAACGTTTTTCGTTCTATGCATAATAATAAGGAAAAATCAAAATTATATCAAAATTATTTATTGAAATTATTTTCCTTAAATATATTATAAACCTTCGTGGCGCAGTGGCACAAAGGCGCCGCCCGTAAACGCGACGGTTGTGTTCGATTCCCACTCGAGGAAGTGAAATATTTCTTTACGTTTATATTTCCATTTTTCTTCGCTCTGCTGTCGAGGCAAAGCGCGGCGTTGAGTTCTGCCACTTAACACGCAATGCCACCAGAATTCGGCAGAAAGTGGGGAACGGAGTGTCTTGACACCATTTTCTCTGCCTACCCTGCTGTGTGCGGGATACAGCGTGAAGCTGTAATAACAATTTGGTATTGTGTTCCCACACTCAATGGAAATAAGGAATATCCTATATATATATATATATATATATATACACCTACATATATATATATATATATGTGTGTGTGTGTGTGTGTGTGTGTGTGTGTGTGTGTGTGTGTGTGTGTGTATGTATATATCAATTTGAACAACATAAAAAGTTCTTACACTGACCGCAAACTGACTGCCAATAGAGAATTAACTCGGACAGAACTCAACTTAAGCCCAGTTTAGTTTATTGTGTAACGAGTTGTTAAGCCGACTAAACGGATCCGGGTGCTGCGTAACATCTTAATTAACGGGAAAATCATACAAATAGACTACTGTTTATTTTTGTTATCAACGTTTTGTGTAGATAAAATATTATTGTTATATTTCATACCGTAATTCACAGCGTAAATTTATTACAGTTAAATATTTCAGATATTCTTTTCTATTAGTTGTAGAAGATAATGCTTTATTAGCTAACTGATGTATTTATTTGATAGGTCATCATTATCAGCCTTTCGACGTCCATTGTTGGACTTTGACATCCCTCCGGTGAGATGTGGCAGCTTCTCGTGACCTTCTCCAGATCGTCGGTCCACCTGGTAGAGAGCCTAACCACCACGCGTCGTCTGGTTCTTTGCTATCACTCGATAACCTTCAACTCCAGTACAGTTGTGTCACTACTGATTCTCTCTCCAATATAGATTATTGTATACTGTTAAGTAATGTAAGTCTGCCGATGCTATTTTTCCATCACTTTAAACATGAACACGGCTTATTCAACTTTCTCATTGAAATTTAAGCCTTTTATCTGAATTACAGAGAAGTAATTAACTTTTCAAAGGGTTAATTTCAAACATAAAGTCGGCGCTCATTAACTAGCGTTTTAAATACTAGTTGACGTTTTCATGTGAATTATCAAAATGCCGAGCCTGGCTTTATTTGGGACTAATTATTATCTTGGTGAATGTAGATTTTTAGAATCCCTTACCAACGATTTTAATCTTTAAACTTACTTATTGCATTTCCGTAGTTATTACAATTTAATTTATGTATATTAAGAATACTAAAACTATATTTAAATTATTAAATTATAAATATTGTACACAGATACATTATTCATAATTCTATACTTTTGTATTAGATACACTGAGAGTCATAAAATATTTCTCAAGATTTGTAATGAATCCATTTTGGATCCTAGAATCCTGATGGATTAATGTACGTATTTTGCAGTTTTTAATATTTATAACAATTTTTCTCTCTTTCTCTCTCTATCTCTCTCTCTCTCTATGACTTAAAATAATTGTACAATACAATATATTCAAACATGGTGGAGCCATGCAGAACACAATGACTTGAAGAATGAGTGGCATGAGAATAGGTGGCATAGCAAAGAAAAAAGAGACTACACTTAGTAGCCTTTTCGTGATGACAAAAAATAGAATAACAAGTAGGTAATTAGTTTTAACCAAATCTAAACAAGAATAACGTAAATCATTGGCAAAGCCACGACAACCAGTCACAGTCACGAAGTCCACTATTTACGCTTCAATTTACGTTGTCGGCCGTAAATAAACTGTTAAAAGAAAATACAGGGGTGTGTTTTAATTTATTTAGCGGTTTTCACGTCGCATGCCAGTGTCGTATTTTGTCGTAAGAGCGGGCATCGCGCCAATATTTTAATTACTCACCAACTGAGACATATGTTGAAAACTTTGTAATTTTGTTTCACTATTCGCTAGTTTTCTTTGATAGTTGAGTAATTAATATTACAGCAATTTATGAGAATTATTTCATAGAAATCAGTTAAGCAATTATGTAAGTAAAAGTATGCACTTTCTGTATATCTTGGGGTTTTTAGGGACTTATGACATGAAATTCTCTTCAATTATTATATATTCTTCTAAGTGTTTCTTGAAAGCTAACTTATCGGAGAAATAATATATAAATAGCAATATTACTCCTTGTATTAAACTAACCTACTACCTTTTTAGTTATCTTCATATTTTATGCTGCAAATAACAGAGGAGACAGAGAAAAACTATTGTTAAAACCTTTTTTACACTTCAAAAAATTCAGACTTCAAAAAATTCAGACAGAAAAATTCTACTTTTAATGTAAAAAATATAATATTCCAATCATCTCCGACTGAAAATCGAATCTGTAGTCCTCCAGATGTAGCCATTTATCTATACAGCTAAAGAATTATGATATTTCGAACATGTCAAAACAACTGTTAAGTGCAAAGTTTCTGACGTATTATAATTCGGCTGGATTACGAATTATGTCTAATAGCATTTCGCTGTTCTGCTGTATAGAATGGGAATTAGAAGGATTCGTCCAATTTAACTTAATAAAGTTTATGTTATTGTATAGATATCGAGGGCGTAGTGACGTAGTGGGGTGGAGTCATATCTGATATATCGTATATCGAAAAATATTAATAATTTAATGTTATTTAATCTTTGTATATATATACCTATGTATATACCTATGTGCTGTACCCAATGAGAAAATGCACATATTTTTTTAGATAATATTAGATTTTTATCATACATACATTTTTTACATAATTAATAAATAAAAATCTTGCTCTTATCGAATCAAGTGTTTATAACATATTCATTACATAAAATACAGTTTCATTTGTAATGTTTTAAATTATCTAAGCTTTGGCCCACAACTTTTGATGTTTTTTTATGGCCCATGACATGACATGACATGACTTTCGTAAAATGTATGACACATAAACATTATATCATCCGTATATTACAATAATTTATAGCGCAAAAACGGTCGCCTTCTGGAGACTCACATTTTTCCTTGTGCGACATCGTGCATAAAAATTATTTAGTGTAAATTGGATATATGTATTAGATACATGTTATTATATTTTTATTACATATTTAAAATGTACAAGCGTATTTTACATGGAAGTTATTAGTAAAATTATGGCTTTCACTAGCACAAGTGTGCCAGTACATGTCATCGTCGTTGTCTTTGTAGTGCTACCTAGAAATAAAAATGTAGACTGCAAACAGAGATATTATTTGTTTTTTGACTATCTAAGACTTTATGTACAGGCCACATAGTTATATAAAAAATATATTTTATTTCACTGTTTGTCCATCAATTTCTACATTTGTAGAAGACTGTTCAGTTAACAGTTTGTAAACAAACTAATAACTAAGTTTGTAAGCTAACTAATTTGATATAATTATAATGATCACAATTTTCATAATATATGAGCTTAAATAATTTCTGCTTCCAAATTAATTTTCTTACAGTACTTCTTCATACAAGTAAAAACAATAAACATAGAAATTTAAAAAAATATGGCGGCGTTGAGTTCTGCCACTCAACACGCAATGCGTCCAGAATTCCGCAGAAAATGGAGAACGGAGTGTCTTAGCATAGAAATCATTGAACTTATATTATTACATTAATGTTCGTCAACAACTTCTAAATGTATAACATCAATTACAAACGCCAATTATAACTTTGTAAATAAGATATATTGAGTAGATTCATAATCTTCAACTTTCTTGAAATTATGTTTCGAACAATATTTACTCATATTTCCATAGTAATATAGTTTATATTTGTACCGACGGCAGTAAAGAGACAATCGATCGTTGATAATTCTTAATTATATATGAAGGTTTCGTGTAAGCGACACGTCGCAATCCATTAGTTGTGGGAGAGAAACTACACACATTAGTGTAATTAGATGTGGTTAAAATTTCCTTTGAACAACGATATATTTGTTTTTTTCAGTTTCGCGCTGTATTCCCCCATGCAGCATGACAGCGTAATATTAAGACACTCCGTTTTCCGTTCATATCATTCTCATTCATTTAATTTTTCTATATCAAAATATAAAAGCACCAAAATGTTTATCTAAAGCTCCTAAAGCGAAGAAAGAATAACGATATAGAATTTTGTACAACATGTATTTGGTTCTTTTTCTTTCCACCTTTTCTCAACGTCAGATCCAGGCTCAGATACAAAACCAAAACGAACCCTTTCAACTTTTATCGTAATTAAGCTTTTAGAAACTTTTGGTTAAGTCGAATGCTGACCACATACGAGTACAAGCTTCACCAACTTACGTGTTTACTACAAACTAAGATACGACTTAAACTTGACTGGAGCTTGCCTAAAGTCTAACTTGCTTTATTGTGTAATTAGGGAACTACTGCGGAGAAATTAATGGCTCTTAATGAATTAGAACCATATCTTTGTACAGTTGCCTTAAATTGTTTTATTTATTAGACAAACACAAAAGATAAATTATCTGTTTAGACACTACGTTTACTTTTTGATACATCAAATAAATATATATAATAGATGTAACAATTTTCATAAATGATGACGTAATAAAATACATTAAAATATACATTAAAGCATTAGTAAACATTGCCATATCCCACGGGGAAGTTGTAAAAAAGTTTCCAAGATACAAAACATTATTTCTGTTTTTTTTTCTTCTACATAGTACCTTGTAATTGTACACACTTCTCCTAGGGATGCTCTCATTTTGTAATTTATCCAAATAGCACACGATATTTTTCTCTGCAAAATTATTGTTGACGAAGATGATTAGTGGAAAACAAAGAAAACATTTAATTTTAACAACCTGTTACCCTACATCCAGTAGAATTTAATAGTGATATTTTGGTCGGTATTTGTCCTTCATAATGTCTCAAGCTCTTAAAGATATAATCCTCATACACAAAATCCACATCACATTTGACTTGCGTTTAAAGAATATTAATTGCAAGAATGGCCAAAAATTTTTTCAAATATACCATGAAAATGACAGTACTCTAAAATAAAAGTAGCGTTTCGTTGTTCATCTGCTGATAGTTATTCTCCAAAGTTTCACGCATCTTGGACGCACACTTGTTATCCTAAGTTTGCTTGAGTGTTTTTTATGAAAATGTACAAAATCGAGGGTTGAGGTGTCGTCAAGTACTCATATAAATGATTCAGTATTTGCAATTTCATAGCTTATTAAATTATTAATATAATTTAATACTAAATTCTGCATATAAAAATGAATATCAAATAAACCAGCATCCAGGAAAGCTCCAGCTCTAACAATGGGATTCAGCTAGTAGAGTGGACTCAAGGAGTTTCTCGGTGCGAAATTTAATAAGCTTTATTAAACTTAGTTGAATGCCACTCGCTCACCAGTTATACTGTATTGTACTATAATATAATATAATACAATATAATGTACAATGACACAGTAAAGGATTAGATGCAGTTTTGAATTAAACTTTGTATGGAAATAATGAATTGAAATGGAAGTCATATAAAATTTTGGTGCATCAGATTTGGTTTCGGCCTTTCAATGGTATTACGTCCTAGTGCTCTCGTCATTGGGATTGCGTTTTATGGTAAAATTTTTGATTAACCTTTGAACGGGCGCGCATCGTAGTTAATGTACATACCAATACAACTAGAAAATGGACCGAATAGTTGATTATATTTAGAAAAATTTCAAAAACTTTGTATTTATTAATTTAAAAATGAATAGTAATTAGTAGTAGTAGTTAGTATATGATAATGCAAGAGCCAGTACTTCACGCCGGTTTTAAATGCCGGGGGTGGTATTTATCCGATCGAGTCTGCCCATCCGTGTTGCCATTACTGGCGACGTGACTCTACCACACGTACTTTAGTCGCCTCTTACGACACCGACAGTACCAGGGTGATTCTATTCTAAGCCGGAATCACACGGCAAAAATCATATTCCTGAAAAACATAAAGCAAAAATCATAATCCTACAAGTATAAAATATGTATTAAATGGTCTTTTCTTCATCTTCAATCTTAAATATTTTATTTCTTCTCGATTGAATCGAATCCACAACCGTCGTGTTTACAGTTTCATGCTTACTCTTACGCCACCACTGGCTGACAACATGTGGGTACATACACGAAATTCAACAATAAATCAGCTAAGTTTACTTATTCAATAAAAAATATTTAAACCCGGTTAACGGTGAACAGCGTCTTAAGACAGTTATACCTGTCTATATAAACGAGTAAATTGGACTTTAACCGAGTTTCTCTCAGTTTAATCCCCATGTCTTTGTCCGTCGCTGAGAAGTTTCCAGCATTCGGTCGTGTGGTCAACTAAGCGCTCGGACTTTGTTGAAACTTCCAAGAATGTTACTTTATTCAAAAGTTAATATCATTTTACATTTTCTTTTATGTTAGAAGTAATAAGAAAACTAGTTTCGAGAACTTTCTACACATGCATGTACATAATATATTATACATGTATGTGGCACGTATTATATACTTATGCATGGAGAGGCTGTCGTGACACAGGGGCACACACGTGCAACTTTAAACAAAGCAATTGTAGGTTCGATTTCCTCTCGGAGGAATGAAATATTTAATACTAGCGACGAGCCTTCGGCTTCACCCGTTTAGACTTATTGTTATATTATAAACAAAATGTAGATAATTTATTTTTCACGCTTTATCCTGCATATAACATGAGTGTTAAGACACTTCGTTCCTCACTCATTTCTTGTATCGAGTCCTGCTACTCACAGAGCAATGCTTCGTTGCTTTTGCTCAATGTATGTGCAGTAATATTTTTAAATGAAATTTTTATTACTTGACTACAAGCCCAGAGGTATGAATGTAAATGCATATCTACCATTTATATAAGTAATTATTTAAATCGCCTGGTTACCCACAAGTTGACCAATTTCCGTATTCGATTACGCTGAAATTTCCGTTATGACCTTTGTTCTGATAACAATTAAATCAAAATGGCTGCCGCAATAAAATGGCGGATTACAGCTGAAACACCCGAAGGTGACTAAAGGTCACCAAAGTGACTTCTAAAAAAATAACTTTAAGTTAAAGAAATAAAATTATCTTTCGCTGTTTAATTACAATAATAAATGTACCAGAAGAAAAATAAGTAAATGCTTAACTAATGAACTATAAATAGATTTATTATTATTATTTTATATAGATATAATAGATATTTGTTTATTTTAGTTAAGTTTGGTAAATTAGACAAACCTAACTAAAATAAATAAATATCCAGTGACATTTAAACCCACAACCGACGACGACAAATAAACTTATTTTAAACTACAAGTGCATTATAAATGATTTTAGTGACAGTAAAATTTATGAATGAACAGAAAATGAAAATTGTAAAGCTTAACCAGACATTCAATACAAAATACAGTGTATGGAAGGCAAAGTTTTGATTCATTTGATATTTAACAAATTGGTGTAGTAGCCCTCACCAAACTACTTCAGTAAGTTAATAGATTTGTTAACTTGACTTCTATAAATTATAATATTGTTGCAAAGTTTGCATACATTTTATCGTTTAATTTATGTACTTATATTTTAACTTAGTAAAATTAAATTTCTTTTCATTTGTATAAGTCTTGTTATTATACTTATTAAAACGGAAGTCTAAAGTCTATGTTATCTAGACAAAAATGACACAAGAATGGTTATGGGTTCGATTAATTTTATCAATCGAAGGAATAATTGTATTTGTCTTTACCAGTTTCTTTTTACTTTTGAGACTTGAAAATTCGACGAAAAAGTGTGGGACAAGCTATCTAACCTCAATATAAATTACTGAACTACAAAAAATAGCAAGCGATAAAATAGCAGCGCGCCATAAATTTCTCAATAAAATAGTTCAAGATGAACTACAAATTGTTAATTATAGTCGATAGAGGCGTCACTTAGTGACGATTCCTAATTAATTTATAGCTCGTAATAACACTTAGATTGGTCTAAGGACAAGCCAATTTAATTCCATTGTCAGCATCAAGACGGTATTAATCTTTCTAAATTATAATGAAAAATCGATTTTTCGATAAGCATTGTTTCAGAAAAATGTACAATATTTTTCTTTGACATTTAAAAATAATAAGTAATAAAATTATAAGTAAACTTTAAATGCTATAAATAAAATATTAAATTTATAAAATTAATATTAATTTGAATTATATAAATAATAGTTAAAGACGAAATGTCTTAACACTACGTCCACTGTGACTGTACTATTTATTAATGATGAAATATTTTTACACACTATAGTTAGAATAGATTGTATATGAATTGTAAAATATTTAATAGATAAATTATCCATATCGTTACATCACCTAATTTAAATGAATCATTAATTGTAAAGCGTCCATCTCACGAAATAAAATAAACATTATAATTTTGAAAAAAAAACATCATATTATTATTAATATTTTAATAGATACAATGTCGACTAATGTTTTACTTATACATTTAAAAAAATTAAGCATCAGAAAAGTTATATTGCACTTAAAACATGAATATGTAAACTGTATTTTAAGTAGAAGTATGACTGGCGTTTTAATAAAATAAATACAAATAAGTCATAATATATATATTAGAATAACAACACAACGCTTCTAAGTCATTAGTTTTGAAAATTTTACACAATTTACTTTACAGAAACTATCGTGGGTTTATTATTTTTTGAGTACTGCACATAGCACGCTAGGCAGGTGGAGAACATAGTGTTAAGACATTACGTTTATATTAAAACACTTCCGTTACCCACTTCCTGTCGAATTTTGAAAGCATCAGCGTTTTCAGTGGTAGAACTCGGCACCGCCCTTTGCCTCATTACCAGAGCGGGAAAATGAGACCAGTTGTGGCGCAGGGCAACAAAGTGTGACTAGAAACGGGACTGGTTATGGGTTCGATCCCCACTCGATGAAATGAACTATTTATTTGAATTTATGTTTCCATTTCTTAACTCTGGTATCCAGGTAAGCGCTGCGTTAAATTCCACCACTCACCATGCAATACCCCCGAAATTCGGCAGAAAGTGGGGAACGGAGTATCTTAATACTAGGTTTCTTCTGTCTATCCTGCTGTATGCGGATACAGCGCCAAGAGAAAATGAAAATATTAAATATTTCATTTCATCGAGTACCGCATAACGCTTGTACCTTTACGCCACGACTGGACTGGCCTCAACAGCCTACGTATGGCAACGGCGTCTGTAAACGTGTACAGATGTCGGATTAATTGCCATTCAAGAAATATAATTGTTTTTCTTTCTAAATAAAAGAGAAATAGGGAGCGAAACGAAGCAAAAAAAAAACAAATAATCATAATATGTTATTTCTTTTCGTTGTTCCTCCCTATCTGGTTCCATTAATTTAAAAAAAATACGTAACATTTGAGGTTTTGATTCCCATTCAAAGGAATAACATGTGATGTTCCTCGTCTCACTGTCGTAGTATGTTCAAGTGAATAAAAAAAAAATGAAGTGATATGAAAAAAATGCGCGGCAGTGTAGGCTCATGTAATGGTATTCGCATAAAAATACTTTATATAAAAACTAGTGGACCCACGCGGGTTCGCCCGCTTGAATTATAAGAGTATTTATTAAGTATATTATATTTATGAAATTACCAATTGCTTATTCAATATATTACTATAAATTATTTAATATGATTACCTTCAAAGAGAATTTACGTTCTGTTCAAATACTTAATTTAAATATTTTCTCTTGGCAAGGAGCCTGCTCGATCTAGTCACAGCATCACAGGAAATACCAGACATTGTGAACATGCTTCTATAACTAAAACTGCTGCATTGAAATTGCGTAAAAGTTTTTTATTTTAATTTTTCACTTTACTTAAAAATGCACGAAAGGTATATATATAGTTTTGCCTACATATCTGTAAGTGTGTGATATGTAGATAGAATATAGTTAACATAACTGAACTAAATAGATTAAATACCAACACTTTTTTTACTGGAAATTATCTGTCTTTATCTACCTCTACAATGTATGCTATAGAATAAAAATTCCAAAAGTAATATGATGAAATAAAATATAAATATAGTCTTTGTCAGACAGCAGTATAAACAAAAAAATATTACAAATTTCTAAATTTGATTATAATGTGAGTGTAAAGTGAAAGCCAATATCATAATAACTATATAATAAAATATTCTATAGTTAAATTACTATATTAACTAATAAGGTGGAACTGTTCCTTAGTATGTTGCAACTTGTGTCACTATTTCAAAGCTGGTGCTCAGTTGTAAATTCCATATAGGTTCTGACTTGGCAACGAGCCTACTAGTTAAGATAGTCTACTTAAGGGGCTTTACAGGGATGGTAGACAGGCGGAGCAAATTTTATTAAGAAAATAGAATGTGAACATGTTATATGAAAACGAATTTCTTTAAGTAATAACATTAGTATCTGAGTGTTTTAGGGTGTATCTTACATACGGGGTCTTGTGAAATACCTAATATGTAAATATATGTGTACATACATTTACATATTGTGTATATGTGTCTCTTTTCTAAAATATTTAATTTTTCCTCATTTAAACTTAAAGCTTATGATTTCGTTTTCCTCCAACTGTAGTGAGGAATCAAACAAAAAAATCGTTAATCAATTACTCTAGGGTGCACAGAAGTGAAAATTTCATCAAAAACAAAAGTGATTGTTTACTTTACACGATATTTGAATCTGTGACATAAATAAAATACAGACACAGACAATAAAACTTTAAAATTTCTTCAGTAATTATAATAAATATCTTATTAAAAAACCTACATTCACATTAAGCACGGTGACTGATTTTCGGAAAAAATCGTTATACTACGCTCGTTGGATGAATATAATGGCGAAATCTTAATATTACAACAAAAATATTTTTCTTCCTATATTAATTAAACGAAAACGATTGATAGAATTTATTATAGTTATATTCTTTTTTGTTTTTTCTTTAGTTTCACGCTGTATGCTGCACACAGCAGGGTAGGCAGGAGAACCCTACTTAGTGTTACGATACTCCGTTTCCCATTTTCCGCCGAGTGCTCGAGACACTCCATGTTGAGTAACGCAACTGAATGTCAACACAAGATTGATGAAATGAAAATATTAAATATTTAATTTCCTCGAAAGAATATCGAACCCGCAACATGTCGCTTTTACAGTCACACTTTGTGCCCCTGCTGGTTATTTAATAATCCAAAGAATACATACGAAAATGAATCAAAATAAAATTCGAAATATTTGCCTTCCTGGTACAATATTTTCAAGATTATTTGTTAGCACTTTGTTAGATTGAACTGGAGCTGTACGAAAGTATACTTTCGCTCTCATCACTCTCGCCATCTTATATACAAACAGGATGCTTAGAGATGAAATGAAACCACTATTCACTTCATAATGTTTATGTGCTATAAACACACTGAACAAACAAAAATATTTAAAAATATATAATTTCGTATCGTTATATATATATACACGTTTCTAAATATGCTGACAAAATAAAATAATTAATAACTTCATTCATCCGAGTGGGAATCGAACCCACACCCGTAACCCAATAATAATATATGCAGCGTACATTCAACATCAACAACTTAAATTTGATTTATTCGCACGTATGTATGTATGTAATAAATATAAATTACAAAACTATAAGCTAGCTAATTGAATCACAGCGTACACACGATAAATTCAAAGATTAACGTAACCGAACACCATTCGCTTTTGTGTTACACGACTGATAAATCACTGTTGTGTGGATGTATTCGGGTTTCCAATGGATTTGCCGCTTAATAGAATAGTCAAATATTGCATTACAGCTTATGCAGTGCTGTGGTACGGTGTCCGGATGGAGACGATAGTTCTGAGTTCAATCATTAAGGAGAATATAAAGTTGTAAGGTATTAGTTTTACGTATTACATTGTCTTGAATTGAGATGGAAAGTGGAGAGCGGAGTGTGTAGATACTAAGTTTTCGTCATATTAAATTCTCATCATTACATTGTGGACCGGCGGCACAAGGGTGTGATTGTAAGTGAAACGGTTATGGGCTCGATTTATATTCGATTTCCAACGAAATATGGAGAGACGGTAGTGTCTTGATGGCAACAGAATGTCTTGACACTAGTTTCCCATGTTCTTTTATATACCCCACCATGTGCAGGATAAAGCTAAAACTTAAAAAGTCTTCATTCGCGGGTTGGATGCCAACTGCAACCAAGTACCAAATAATCATAACGACAATTAAAATTTTTTTTGAAATTACTTACTACTTTAGAATAACACCTTTAGCATTATATAATTGTTAATATTATTAGCTAATATAATAGGTCAATTTTATGAGAGACAAACATAGTACCTCAAAAGTTTACACATTATGTAACATATATATATAAATCTACATTTATTCTTAAGCAACAACGACTTTTAAATTCAAAATCTAATAATAACAAATCTAATTTGAAGCTTTATATTCAAAATCAATATATATAATTAACGTTGTTAATCTACTCCACACTAGTGAAGCACTCAATGGAACGCTGTACACGATTTTCTCAACTGGTGCTAATAGCGAATGTCATTAATGCTTTATCACTTCCGGGGAAGTTCCACTTCCTGTATCTAATTCGAATTTCATGCTAAATTAATCATAAAGGAAATGCCCGTTTATAATCTAACGTTACCATTTTTCTTTAAATTGCTTTATCGATCAATTGTTAATAGTAAAATGTTTTTAAACAGTTTCACGCTGTAGCACATAGCAGGATAGGCAGAGGGCACTTAGTGTAAAGACACTCCCTTCCCCATTTTCCGTCGAATCTTGGAGGCACCGTTGTGGCACAGTGGCACAAGCGCGTGACTTTAAACGCGACGTTTGTGGGATGGGTCCTCTAAGGAAATTAATTATTATTAGTTATTAATATTTTCATTACGTCATTCTGGTAAAAAGGCAATGCACGGAGTTGAGTTCCGCCATTCAAAATGCAATGCCAACGAACTGGCATACAATGACAACGAAGTGTCTTAAAACTTAGATTTTCCACGCTATATACAGAAAAAGCGTGAAGATGATAAAAAAACTATACTTCGGTTATGTTTCGGATATTTTTTAATATCTATTTAACTGCTGCTCGTAATAACGTAGTAATTCTACTTAAAAAAAAACTATTTACATGGTTGTCATATTATATTTTTAAAATAGAAGTTTCTCTTTTTCATTTTGTTAACGCCTAAATAATTTTATTAGCAAATCTTATAATGCACAACAGTCCGTATTTCATTCATTGTAATGTTATCGTAGTTAAAAGGTAGTATTTTATTTCCTATCTCAGATGCTCCACGCTGTGTTCTGCACAAATAGGAACGGCAGAGTGACCTTGGGAACCTCATTTAAAGACACTTGTGTTTCTCACTTTCCACCGAATTCTGGAGGCATTGCGTGTTAATATCTCATTTACGCTTCATTACCAGACCGAGAAAATGCTATCTCTGATGTTTTATGTTATATGTATATATTTCAAATCTCCACACTCAACACTCTTCAGAGTGGTAAACAATGTCTGCAATTCGCATGATGCTATATTATTTATGTACATCAGGTGATTTACTTTCACTCCCACGTTACTTTGTTTTACTTCTGGGAGACAGTTATGTTAATACAAATCAAACAACCGAGCTGATATTTTTCTTTTAATTCAAATATCTTAAAAGTTTATTATTTATATCAACATACGTTGATTTTTTCTTACTGAAATTACGGTAATGTTACGTACAAATAACACATATCACATAAGAAATCACCACAAGAACCACTACATAGGAAATTAGAACAAGAACATAATTCAGTGTATATATAAATAAATAATCGTGTAGTCAAAACGGGCGAAGCCTACTGCTTCTTCGTTGATCTTCAATGAATTGTTATAATGTGTTTAAAATGTAAAAAAAAGTGGGTCAGTTGCGAGTGATCTACAAATTTTTCAAGCTAGTAATAAATATTCGCATTTTATCGTAAGACTAACCATGCTGTTTTTAAATATAAGGTGAAGAAAACTGCTATGTTTTCAGACAAATTTATATATCCTAAAGTACTAAACTAAACGTGAGCCCGTAAACAAATGAGTCTGTACATTATATGAAGCTTCATTGAGCTAGATTTTAAACTATGAAATAAACGTCTTGCATTTCTATTCAGTTCATTATAATTAGGCATTTTTTAAATAAAAATAAATAGAGAAGCAAATCGTGCGATTGTTAAAGCGACAGGTTGTGGGTTCGATTCCTCTACGATTAAATTAAATATGTTATATCTCATTTTTACGCTCTGGTAACAAGGCAAAACGCGGCGTTAAGTTTTGCCACTCAACATGCAATGCGTCCAGAAATCAGCTGAAAGTGGGCAATGGAAGTTTTTTAATAGGCATGAAATTTATGACAAATTCACATTTATAATATTACTAAAATGAAAATGTACTTAAAACTTAAGTTAGTACTTTAAAATAGGTTAACTCCTCTATTTACCATCAGTAGATAAAACTAGTATCATAATCGTAACGACTACACGTTAAAATATCTGTATCTTATCAAATGAAATGAGGGTAATAAAATCTAGGAGTGTTTGCAAGGAAGAGGTGCGTATTGTAAATGATAAGAGAAGTGGCCAAAGTTTATTGATTTTATGTTTTGATAATAAACTGACTAACATGTTAATATGAAAATTATTCACTACGTTAAAAGCAGTCAAGGTGCTATTCTAGAAAAAATATAATATTTGTAATTTTCTCTGATTAATTAAAAAATTAACTTTATAGAGTTTCAAAAAAACCATTTCATGCTTTTCTTTTAGTGAACATGGGCTAAAAATATGTTTTCTCTGTATCCGGACTGTACGCAGTGCTTCTTATGAGATATATATATAATGATATATATATATCATAAGAATACATAAATATATATATTTGCTTTCTTTTTGTGTCTGTCAATGTGCGCTGGGTTCGTTGTGAATTTGAAATTTTCGGTATATTGAATTGAATCGAAAATGGCTGAACTCACGAAGATTATTTGTCTATAAGCTCAAAAAAATAAGTAATATAAGCTACAAAAGGGAGGATAATTTTATTATAATATATTATAATATGTAAAATTTAAGCTTAACTAAAACCAATATCGTATGTACAATTCAACCACAATGCTATAGTAAAACCAAAAAAAAAATTTTATCAAAATGCTATTTCAAATGAATTATTACTTTAAACTTGTTCATATCTCTGGTCTGGTATTGAAACGAAACGTGGTGCCACTCAATACTTTAGTTGTCCAGAATTCCACGTTCCGTCTGACTACTCTGTGTCCGGGATACAGAGTAAAACTAAAAAATAAATTAAAATAAAAACACGTCGTCAAAAACATCGGAACATCATTCTACTAAAACAAATAAACCGAATATGCTTTATGATGTTAAAATAAATAATTAATATGGAATCCTATAAGCTATAAATATTTATTTTGGACTTCCGGTATCCGGTATAAGCCATCAGTGTCGTCACATGAAAGTTAGTTAAATTTAATGTTTCTCTCACAAATCGAACGTCTAAAAGTTTGTTTTCACTGTGCGTCTGCCATACAAATCAATTATTCTTCTCGTTAATAAAATAGAAAACTTCCATGAGATTCAAAGTTTCGAAATCAATGAGTCGCTCTTATTTAATTGTAATGTACACGCTTAGATAATTCTCGTGAACGTTTTCGGAAAGTTTTCTATTTGTGAATTAAATATTCTACGAAGTTTGTAGTCACATAGAGCTAATATTCTATAGATGTTACATTGATATTTAAACTCACACCTATCCTATTGTATGTTAAAGTAGTAAGATATTTCATATGACGCCGTCTTACCTTATTATATAATGTGTATTAAACATAAATATTCTGTGATTTTTTTAAAAGATATTCAAAATTAATTATAATATTCATGGTGTTTCTAAAGTTGCTTTATATATTGTAAATATGGTGATGAAATAAATTTCAACATATTCGTTGTTCATATTAAATCAGAATCTGTCGTTCAAATGCAATTTCAGGTCTGTCATGGCGTTAGGGCACAAAGTGTTGTCGTGTTAACAACACGACAGGCTGTGGAATCGACCACCATTCGAGGATTTTAAATATTTTTATTTTCTTCGCTCTAGTGGCCCGAGTCAAAGCTCATTGTTGATTTCTGCCATTCGACAAGCAATGCCTCCAGAATTCGGCAAAAAATGGGGAACGCTGGGTCTTAACACTACCTTTGCCTACCCTGTGCGCGGTATACAAAAAGGAGACGCTAAAAAAGCAATCTGTCATTCAAAATTCAAAATTAAAATTATATGACACCAAATACGTTGTGAAATATAAGTAGATATTTATATAAGCTTAACTATGGTAACAGATATGGAAAATCAAAATACAAGAGGCCAAAAATGGTTAGCGTTTGCCTATTTAAAACATCTGCTGTCCATGAACGAATACGAAGAAATGATAAGTAACGGAAGCTATTATATTTATCACGTTATTATTAGTTCTACCGAAGTAGCGATCGTTGCGAAATTTGATAGATATACATACGGAAATTAATGTATAGTCTATCCGTCCGTCCGTTTGACGTTTGAAACTTGACCCACTCTTTATAATTGTATCATCTATCATCAAGTTTGACAATACAATAATATAGTATCTTCGACCTTGTCTGATGATAAAGTCAAGATCTTAATAGTGGAAATATTCACAAGTTTAATTTATATCCGAGCATATTGCAATGAGAGGTCTATTTTTTTATAGTAATATATATATATATATATATGTTTACCCTACTAGGCCTACACTTAGTGTCACCGTTAAAATGCCAAACGAAAAATAAATGTGTTCGTATTACCTGGCTGGCTCTACAATGTATTTTATGGGACTACGTGACCGTTTCAACAACAAGTTGAAAATGGTTTCGGAAAATTGTAAAGTTCTAAACTGAACTAAGCTTTTTGAGCACACAATGTAATGTACGAGGTATCGCTAATACATATATATTACTAATAATAAAGTAGACCAGTACGCTTTTGTTTTCGCATTTACGTTATATATTTTCGTTTAGAAAAAAATTAAGGTGTATCTGATATAAACTGGCTGCCCATAAATTGTCAATCCTATGATATATATTTTTTGTACTACAGAATCTCTTTTAATCAAAATTCTACTGATTACAGTTTATCATTGCTATATTGTTGTACTCCTTCGGCAAAATAAAAGGATATTTGTTTAATTTTCCATATTACTACCCGAGAACTGTAATATTTTTTTTTAATTTTAATATTTTTATTTTACAAAGAACATAAATATTAATTATTTTAGTAATAAAATCTTAACATAGTACTTTGAAGTTATGACTATGAAACCTCAGATACAAAGTTATTTTATTTCCAGCAGCTACTCTATTAATTCATATCTTATTAAATAATATAACTTGAGAAACAAGGTTGAAAACTTGTTTTAATTCATATGCAAAACCGCAAAGCCAATTCAGAAAAGAGACACAACAGCATTGTCGTAATGGGATATTTTAGTGAAAATTCAATGGTTAATGTAATAGTTTCCTACTTGGGACAAAGCCATCGTGCGGCGTTGAGTTACCAATTAACACGCAATGTCTCCAAGCTCGTTGTTTTCTCCATGTGGAAAATAAAAGAGTTCAGAGTCTTAAGTTAGATCTCTCAGTATCTTTAACTAGAATTACTTCTACTCTCCGTCTAACCTATGGATAAATCATAAAATTTATTATACACTACAAACAAAAAGACAATAAAATAAGTTAAGTATGAAAATTATATAAAATATAATAAAGTATATGTCAGTGAAAAATTAATATGCAACGAGCACTCTGATTAATTCATATTTTGATTAAAAAAATATACTAAGTAGTTAGAATGTTTTCAATACAAATCTGTATTCGCAGCTCTTAATAAAATGTTTTCAAGGTTATTTGTGGTAGCTTGAGCTGCAACAATGCAGTTTGCCCACGCTTTTGTTTCGCAAAAGGTAGAGTAGGTTCTATTAGTCTGATTAAACTTGAGTCTATACATTTTTATTTTTATTTTTATAGCTAATACTACTATTAATCTCTATAAACTTATGTTATAAGAATATTTATTTTTAATTGTACACGATGGTCTATGAATGACACAATGATGTTTTTTTAGCTTCACGCTGTATCCCGTTCAAGACATAACAGGATAGGCAGAACTCAACACGCTTTGCTTCCGCGCTTTGCCTCGACACCAGAGCGAAGAATATAAATGTAAATAAATATTTCACTTCCTCGAGTGGGAATCGAACCTACAATCGTCGCGTTTAAGCGCGACACCCTTGCGCCACTGCGCCACGACGGCCTCAATGATGTTTTTCAACGAAATATATATTTTTTTACTCAATTAGACACTTTTAAATTGTCAAGTTACATAAAAGTGTCAGTAGTGTAAATTCATAATTTTAAATATAAATTATATACTTACATTTAAAATAACGATTTATTTTAAATTATTTATTAATAAGAAGTCGTCATGGTGCAGAGGCACATGTGTATTACCGTTTTGGATTGGATTGCCACTCGATGTTGCGTCCCACCACTTATCTCGCAGTCTCGAGAATTGGAAGTAGATCGCCAAGTTTCCTTTGATAAGATAAAATATATAAATATAAGTACTAACTAACTTCCTGTAATCAAGACTAAGAAGCATTAATCACAAAATGTATAACATTCACTCGTACTACGTATTATCTCATCGGATGCTGGAGTTGCAAATAATTTGTTGAATCGCGTCCGTAACTTCAGTTTTCCTACAAACTCTGGCTGCTGACTAATTTAATATTAAAATATCTGCTCCAAATAATATAGTTATATATATATAATATAGTTATATAATATATATAGTTATATATATTATAAATAAAGTAAGCAGAGGGAACCTAGTGGTTAGACACTCCGCATTTTCGGTCACAAACATGTGGCCCTGCGCCACGTCTGGTCTCAACTGACTGGCGTCATTGTATCTAATTAACAGTTTCATTCCATTTTAAATTAAATTTGGCATGACAGACGTTTCACTACTCAACGCGCCAACCTTTCGGTCGATCTTAATATTTTGACCCACATTGGATAATGAATATAATTTAACTAAATGGATAAAAAAGGAATAACAGCATCGTTATTCATTTCGTCTAAATTTTAACAAGAGAGAGACAAACATGAAGTAGGCTGGTGGAACCTTGAGTCAACCTTTTAGTCTGTTTTGCGATTTCGTGTCGAAATATAAATTCAAACGTGTGGGAATCGAACCTACAAGCATCGTGCTTAAGCCAGTCCCACTACTCCACGATGGTCATAAAATTTTAGAACTTGTTAACATGATATGTAATATAGAAATATCGAAATAAATAATAAATACTATTAAAAATTCAATCGGCGCCTCGCGGTTGGGACATGTGTTCTTTAAATGGATATATATTTCATATTGAATGAAACAAGTTTTTATATCTATACTTTTATAGCTTAAAATTTTTATATCATTTGCTCTTTGTTTTGTGTTTATTATTAAATTTAATGCTTATATTTTTCTAATACTTGATTAAGAAAATAGTTTTAATATAGTATATAATAATAATAATTGTGAATTTAATGTTTTAATAATCTGGATTTCTTTAATTAGTAAAACATAAAAATGGTGAGACCAGTCGTGGCGCAAAAGCGTGTAACTGCGACAGGCTGTGAATTCGATTTCCACTCGAAAAATGTAAAGAAATATTCTCACTCTGGTAAAGAGCAAAGCGCTGCATTGAGTTCCGCCACTCAAATTGCTTCCAGAATTTGGCGGGGAGTGTGGGGAATAGAAGTTTCTTAATTAGAACGGAATGTTAATGCTAGATTTAGATTCTCAGGCTACCTCTGCCTACCCGCTATATATTAGATACTGCAGTTTATATTTAGAAAATAGATAAGTTGATACATACGTTGATACATAGAGATACATACGTTGTTGTGGACTTTTATATACAATCAGACAGCGTTTGCAATATAATCGAACTTTTAATCGCATGTGTTTTTTTTTATTTTCCAAACTTTATACGTTTAAAATATGCATATTTTAGATTATTATTATAACTTTGTCTCAAATTATTTAGTCATAAAAAACCCACATTAAAATCGAAATAATCATGTAATTTAAGTTACACGGGTTTGTACTCCAAGAAGTAATAGTATGCTGTAGAGTTAACGTCAATGCTTTTACTCGTCGTTAAAAATCTTGATCTAAATATAAAATGGTAGGGTTACTTATATCTAAATGCACTTTGGGTAAAGAACTAAATTACAACTGCTGAGCACTAGTTTACTCTAGCGATTTTACCTGTGATAAAGATAAGTACACTTTTACTTAGTATGATATTTAATAAATAAAAAATCAGGCAGAATATTTTGCTGTCACACACCAGGGTAGGCAACGGGAACCTAGTATTAATACACTCCGTTCTCCTCTTTTCGCCGAAATCTGGAGGTATTGCGTGTTGAGTAGCGAAACTCAACGCCGCTGATTATATTAATTGTTTATTAAAATTTGAGAGAGTGATGTGAAAATCAAAATATTTCTTTCTTTCGTAGTTTAGACAGTAAAAAATTGGGTAACTATGTAAAATGTAAGCAATTATTAGTATTGTTTCGAATTAATATTTATATTAAAGTTTTACAAGACCAGTGGCGACGCAGGGGCAATAACGTGTAATATTTGAAATTTTCACATCTTCGCTCTATTAACGAGACAAAGCGTGGCATTGAGTTCTGACACTCAACACGCAATGCCGGAGAGTGGAGAACGGAACGTAATATTAGGTTCCCACATTTCTTTTGCCTACCCTCTTATGCGTGTAGCTAAAAAAATATTAACTTAAGATCAGACCTTGCTTAGTGCCGGTATAACACCAACGATGAGATCACTAAATAAACTTAGACATTTGATATCTATGTCATTAAAATTCATCACTTCAGGTGTGAAATACATTGTGTATTCAAACAGAATTAATATTTAAATATTTATATTATACTTGTGTCGTATGTACTTTATATTGACTAATATTTACCTACTACACAGCATAATGTACAATCATAGAATTTGAAAGTACATTACTGGAAATATAAAACTATAGTTAGTTATCAAAATATGTGCATGAGAGCAGTCGTGGCGCAGTAGCGCAGGCGCAAAGCATACGACTGTAAACTCGACAGGTTGTGAATTCGATTCCCACTTGAAATATTTAATATTTTCATTTTCTCGCTCTGGTCTATCTAGACTATGCGCGACATTGAGTTTCGCTACTTAACACACAATGCCATAATATTTTATTAATTGCATTCTGACATAAAAAAATGTACAACACTTTCGTGGTAACTTTTATCCTATAGCATATAATGATTTTTTTTATTATTATATATTATGTTTTTTATGATTCACCATATTTTATTTACTAGTTTACTATGTTTTTATTTTCACAAAATAAAAGAAAGAAGTCTAAAAAAAAAATCCAATCAAAAATTAACGTATTTCTTTCGCAATTGCAATAATATAGTAATTTGCAACTAACCTTCATTTCTTTGTTTCTAGTAACCATTATATATATGAACATACAAAAACCGAAGCAATTAGGCTTATGAAGAAAATCGTTATAACGCGTTCAATTTTGTGAAAAAAGTCTATTAACAAGATTATACAGTTGGGTTCGTTCGCCGTCACGCAAGTGTGTCAGAGAGGTGAGATGGACGTAAATCGTGCCCAGGTTTCAAAGTAGAAAATCAGTTTTCCATTCGCTATGTGATTGGAAATACCCTTGGTTTTTAACTACAGCATTTGAAATTGAGGTCAGCCGTTGCCCAGTGGCGCAAGCGTGTGATTGTAAAAGCGATAGATTGTGAGTTTGATTCCCATCCTGAAATGAAATATTTTAATTTTTTCGCTCTGCTGTCGAGGCAAAATTATTAATTATTATTTAGTTATCGCGCATTGCTCCCAACATTCGGCTGAAAGTAGGGTGAGGGTAGTGTCTTCACGTTTGTCTACCTTGCTACATGCGGGACACAGCGTGAATAATAGGATTTTTAATTATCGCAAATCTTAAATTGCATTAAAATTTTGTTTAATGTGAACTTATTGTGGGTACAGGAAAAGGCAAAATACGAAAAATATATATTTTTTTTTTATTTATAAGTATGTTCATAAATTTAGGAAAAAAAATCAGGATTAGGAATCAGTTCGGTTATAGGTATGACAATTATTACAAACTTACTTTTGAAGTTTATTACAAAATAAATAAATAAATAGCTTAAGTTATTCAACTTTTTCAAGTTACTTATCCTTTGATCTATAATAATTAAATTGGTACAGAAATAATTTGACCTAATATTTACGTTACGTCCAAATATTATTAAACTGTCCTAATAAATTTATTTATCGCCTCAGTTCTTGGAGCTGTCATATATCACGCATTTGAAAGATAATAACCGCGTCGTTCAGTTAGTGTTCTAATTTTTTAATCAGACTTCAAATGAATTAACAGTTCTTTATATTTCTACAAAATTAAACATCTTAAGGAGGTGAAGGACTCAATATTTCTTACTTCCAGATATATAAATTGTTTCTATTATTTCAGCCTCATACAAATTAATAGCGAAAGCGAAATTTAAGGCCGCATTTTGTCTTTTTTGTTTCCCTAATGCAGATAGAAAAAGATTTCGGAAAATAGATATTGTTTTTATATTTTAGTTAAAATAGTTAGTGCCAATTTTTTGAATACTAAATTCTCTCGGTACACCAATTAATTGTGACAGATGTACTTAGGTAAAAATAAATAATATAAGCTTAATTTCTTTTAGAGAATATAAGATAATTGATCATTCATGATGATGATGATGATGATGATAATTCTAATCGATCTTCTCAATTACATAACAGATTACGCTCATTAATTAACAGAATGATTCAAGATAGAGTCCTATATACACTTAGTTATATATTACATAGTGCACACAAAAAAGATTCTGTGAGCAAAATATTATTAATAACATTATAAACAATATACAATATAACACTCCAAGTAGCATTGGGTCAAATAATAATGTAAACAATATAAAATGTTTAAATTAAGATTTTAAATAGCAATAAAACGGGAAGATACATGGCGATTTATTATTATTCTACTATACTTACAATTAATATTCTTATAAATGGCTGAATATTTGCTATAGAAAAGAGATGCTTAAAATTATAATATACCTTTTTGTAGCTTAACGATGTATCTCGCGTACATCAGGTTTGGCAGAAGCTAGTGTTAAGAGCTTTCGTTCCCCATTTATAGTCGAATTCTTTACGTGTTCAGTGGCAGATGAAATTAAAGACAATATTAAATATTTCATTTCGTGTCACTGCGCCACGACCGGCGAATTTACAACAAATTTATTTTACAATTTCTTTTCAAATTTGAGGTTAATACTAGTTCTACTGAATTTTACGATACCGAATGTGGAGGGAAGATGGTACTCTTTCTCTCTGGAGTACCATCTGGAGTATGCAGACGACGGTAATGTGACTCCTGCGGGATTCGAACCTCGCCTTGCGGCCATCGAAGAATTCTTTTTACCAGTATCTTTATATAACATTTAGTAGAAACGACTGAGCGTATAATGTTTAATAGCACTTTCTTTAAAATTGAAATACATTTAATTTCAAAATCTATTTTAGATTAAACAAATTATCATAATGTCGTATTGAAGCAATTTTCTTAAGTGTTGATTATGTTTATTAATAATTGCTTATTGCTTTTATCGCTCCGTTGGAATCTTGCTCACATTAATTTGACCGACAGCAGTACATTACGTCATGTTGATTTTATCTATATTCTTAATTGCGAACCGTGTTTTCTTTACAAAAATAAGTATTATAAACTGAAATAAAGCCTTATATGGTAATAATATAATGATGTAAGAAACATAATTGTTTTATTGTACCCATTACCCATTTCGAGAGAGGTCTGTTTTGATTAAATTTAAAGATATCTGTGACTTTCATCTTTCCTATTAGAAAAAAAAATTATGTCACTTATAACAATAATTGAAAAGTGAATTAATATTGAATTAAATTGAATAATACCAAAAAAACTTTTTATATTTACTTATTACTGGATATTTAAAGATGATATAACAACATTCTAAAGATTTTTAGAAATATTTATTGGTAACTAAAAATAGTTCGTCTTAGTTAAGTTAAGAAATCATTAACTATAGAACAGATACAAGAAAAATTACTAATATGAAATGATAACTCTGTATCTTCCTATATTGAATAGAATAATCGAATAAATTCGTCGAAGCGTTTTCTACGGACACCAATTCGACGACGCGGTAAACTAGATAATGAGTGAACGGATGCACGCGTCATTAGAGCGATCGGTAATACACAGTTTGTACCCATTTCGCCCATTAATTCGAATATTATTATTATGATTTTTTTAAAATTAATATGTCCATTTCTTCGCTCAGGTTTCGACGCAAAGCGTGGCGTTGATTTCTGCCACTCAACACGCAATGCCTCCTGAATTCTGCAGTGCAAGTGGAGAACGGTGTGTCTTAACACTAGGTTTATTTAGGAAGCTGATTTATTTATTTATTTTTAAGATTTTTTTAAAGCAGTGTTTTTTTTTGAGAATTATTTCAATATGCACAATAGCATTGTCGATTTTTTATTGAGATAGGGTTTATATATAACAAGATTTAACAGACTATTTTATTTATTTTAATATTTCTTTTTCTCTTTGTTGATGCTTCTCCTAAATATGCAGTATGTATGCATTTAGAACATAGTGTAAAATCACTTCGTTTTTACACAAAGAAATCTTCATTAACACTAACTTTTAGAATAAAAAATATAAAACTTACAATCGAGCAGGGAATAAGCTATTACACATATAACATATACCTTTTACGTATCGTATATCTCTATTGTTACGAACTTTCAGCTCAATGATTACACGAGTTATTAATGACGGTTCTACCAATGAACAATGATATGCTTGTTGCTAATTATTTAGTCGATATTTGAAGAATAACTGTACTCTAACTGACCTATATTTGTTTTTCTTTAAGAAAGAAAATTAACATTTACATTTATTATTTCGTTCTCTCTTCTTCTTCTCTCTTTTCCTGGCGTTTGTTGTCAAGGACTACCTTCTTATTCAATCTCTTTTACGATTTTAAACATACCTGGCGACGATCTTGGGACTTATCAGCTAAATAACAGACACGGATAACATCATGGGTAGGATATTTAAAAAAAATAAGTAAATTTGTTTTCAAAGCTTCATTTTAAAAGATTGCTTATTATTCCAATGATTTTTCACGTTTAAATTCATATTTAAGCGTCGAAGAAATTCGACGAGTAAAAAATAAAGTACCTATGTATTTGTTTAAGCTTTATATCTCGTTTAATGTTACATGAATATATTTCCCCCTTTATATAACCATTATAAATTTATTTAATCTAAAGTATATTTGTAATATAAATATTTATCCCAAATTTGAATTTGTACTTGAGGCACTTATATCAAACTGCCTCAATTCCAATTGCGACTGTAACTGTTGACAACAATATTTATAGAAGCTGAGAAGCTGGTGATAACCCAGCTTCTGAGCACCGATAAGTATTTATTATGTGTATAATAAAACTTAGAGTGATGACTTTTTTAATTGAAAGGCATAATAAATAAGAAAATAATAATTTTATTGAATTATTTATTGATGATTGAAAAGGTAAAGTAATATAAATACTATTATATCTTATGATTAGCTTTAAGATTTTTTTTTTAAATACATATATAACAAGAATTTCGAGTTCTCTCATTGTATATTTTAATAATTATTTAATGTTACGCTTAGATGGGTAAACTTCAATAGAATAAACAATTTAAAATACGAAAAATAAGACATTTGAATTAAATAAGACTATTCCACAAAATCTAATTCCACAAGATATTCCTTTTCTGACAACTTTAAGGTGCCGTACGTCGTTTCTGGACTTAAAAATCTTACATTTATCGCACAAAAAAAATAAGTTCACTAAAATAATCTCTCCTAATTGTGGGGTACATATGCCATACATCAAGAATTCTTTTCGTTTTCAACACGTAATGCCTCCAGAATTCGGCAGAAAGTGGGGAACGGAGTGTCTTAACACTAGGTTCACTCTGTCTACCCTGCTGTGTGCGGGATACAGCGTGAAGCTGATTTCATTTTTATTTCTTTTTTAGCTTATTTACTACTTGAGTTCATAAGACATGCCATATGGTCACCAGCTGTGTGTCGACTTTCTCGCTTATCGCTCAAATCATTTAAACGTATGCAGATAACAAAAAACAACCATACTGACATGTTTGGAAAGTAATATGAATCTTTAAAATTTTAATTTTAAAATTTATTTCATTTTAAAAGTCCATAAAATACAATGATCCATATACCTCAATAAAGTGCAAATTATAAAAAGCGCCATTGGCTGTGAGAGAACCTTTCCGAAACTTTTACCGTTTTAATTTGAAGTCAAGTCATCTCTATTACGTAGTATTGTTCAAGGCTACGCTTCTTGACAAGGAAGAAAAGAAAATAATTAATTCACTCACACATGGAATCGAACCCACAGTCTTTTTAAAATCGGCGCCTATGCAATCAATCGGATAGATTTATGTTGTCAAATAATATGACATAGAATATAAGCAAATAATGCGTCAATATAAAAGAATTTATATTCCTATAATATGTGATTATTTGCTATGCGGTTAGTTTTTGTATGTATGATTTTATAATTACTGTCATGAATCAGTATCATCATAATATACAGTCATACTAGGCATTTTATTTCTAATAATGTATTAGTATTTATTGTAGAATTAAAAATAACACAATTATTATTGTCTCTTATCATGTCATTCTAAAAGCAATAGTTGTGGGTTTGATTCCCACTCGGAGGAGTAAAATATTTGATATTTTTATTTCCTCGCATAATGCCTCTATAATTCAGCGGAAAGTTGAAAGTGTAGAGATACTCGTATATAGATATCTGACATCGAATCGAAATAATCTATTTTGAAAAATCGATATAATTAAATGGTTTTTTTCGTCAAAACATGGGTCGTTCCTGCCAACTATGTTAATCATCAGAGTTACAAAATAAACAGATGTCACTTAGGTAAATGTCAACCCTGCTGTAAGAGGGATCTTATACCACTAAAGTTTAGATTATCTTAAAAATATAATTCATATCATATTTATTCGTTCTGGTGTCGAGGCAAAGCGCGCCGTTGAGTTCTGCCTCCAGAATTCCGCAGAAAGTGGGGAATGGAGTTTCTTAACACCGAGGTTCCCTCTGCCTACCCTGCTGTTTGCGGGATACAGCGTGAAGCTAAAAAAAATAATAATAATATTATCTTTGAAATGTTGTAATATATTATGGAGTTGATTAAGTATCTAGTAAAGTAAGTATGCAACAGTGCTAATAAATTAAATTTCAACACAAGTTCATTTAATATCAATAAAACGTATTTATGTATATCAATAATCGTTGATTTGAGGCCAGTCACGCCAGAGGAGCACCAGCGTCTGACTTTCAGCTCGACAGTATAATCGTTATTTTACCACTTGAGGAAATTAAATATTTTAACATTTTCTTTTGTACGCTCTGTTGTAGAGGCAAAGCACGGCGTTGAACTAAACTTTACTTATTGTAACCCGTAACTAGTAGTTGGGAAGAAACTAGTGTTAAGACATTGCATTCTTCGTTTTCAAATGCATTCAAAGGGACTTTTCAAAGGGAGTCATTTTGTCTTGAGAACCGGGAAAATAAAAATAACTTCTTACCCCGAGTAAAAGGAATCAAACTTAACCAGTCCATTACGATCAGTCGCTGTCAGACTACATATACCTGTCTCCTGTATCTCCACGCAATATTGAATTTAAAATTCAACTTATGAAATTTTAATTTAAAATAAGAACATTTTCGCAAGAAATTAAGCATATATAGACCTACATACATTACATAATTATAGTCTTATAGAATAGATCTCGATATACAATTAGTGAGTAAAATTGTAGAACCTGTAACTACCGTACGTATGTATAAGGAAATCTTCAGATAAACACATTTATCGTAACATCAAAGTTAAACAAGACGTAGATTCTTGGAGCTAATTGCTCTAAACAACTTGAAAACGTTAAAGCCAACTCGCAAAGTTTGTATAGTTCATCAGAAATCAAGAGAAAATTGATTTACTATAGAAATTTGCCAATGAAGTCGTATTTCGTGTTTGTATTTCAAAAGCATTCGCTAATTATCCATTAGCAGTGTCATAAAAGATAAGCTTTCTCTTCAATTCAGAGCTAGTTTCATATATTAATTAATATTATTAATAATATGGTGTGTGATTGTACATGCGATTGGAGTTATGTGGGTTTTCCCACTCGGAAAGATATATTATTTATTAAAATTTTCATTTTTGAACTCTAGTATCTTGATGCCTTGGCAAAGCGGCGTTAAGTTTCGCCACTCAAGATGCAATGCCTCAAAAATTCAGCGAATAATGGAGTATTTTACCACTAGACACTAAAAATTTCAAATCGGCAATTTATCTCTGCTACTTCAATAGATCACTCAATCGGTTAGTCACCCAGGTTATTGTACTGTTCTGTGTTATCTGATAACTAATATCTCATACTGTAATTGAAACTACGCTACCACAGACAATTTAAGATAAACATATGTATAAAAATAGATGCCACCGTCATGGCGCAGGGACAAGTGTGCGACTGTTAACGCAACGGTGTGGGTTCAATTCCCACTCAGGAGAATGAAATATTTAATATTTTAATTTTTGTTCTGGTAACGTGCCCGAACATGGCGTTGAGTTCCTCTACTCAATACCTCGAGTATTCAGTCCAAATTGAGGAATGGAAGTTTCTTTGGAATGGAAGTGTCTCTTAACTCCCTCGAGAACTAGGTTCCCATCCTCCTTCTACTAAAAAGCTAAAACGAGAAAAAAAATTACTTTTTTAGTTTAACACTTTTCATAATAACATTGTGTTTAGGCGATGCTTTTCTCTGTTCTTTGTGCAACTTTGTGAAATCTGGCAACTGCATAGAATAAATTGGTTTATTATGTTTGAAATATAAATAAATATCTATGATTCATAAAAATGTACAGAATCATCACTGTTAATAATCCTGTGTAAAGCTGTATAAAAAAGCTTTCTTAATTTTTTTTTTTTCAACTTTCTAGCCATTTAACTGTTTACATTTCCATCTCACAATATCAAATTTATTAACTTTCGCGCTGCTTCACGCAAACAGAAGGAAATGAGTTCTGATTTTCCGCCCAATTTATGAGAAATGTGTTGAATTGCAGAGCTCAACGTCGCTATTCTACGGCATCTATATTATCTATAGAGAGATAAAAAAATTATATCATAATTTAATATAAGCACGTGAAGATATATATATAAGATAAGTTTATAAATCTTTAATCTCCTAACTGCTCAATTCTGACGTCATGTAAAGCTCAGTTTGGATTTTTCTCGTGCCTACTATCAGTTAATGAACTGGTGTGATCGAGACCGCACGTTATGCGCCGGCGCAGCTAACCTCGCGAGTTAAAATGATTTGTTGAATTAATTGTGCTTTTGTTTTAATATTTTTATATAGATATTTTGTTTAAAAAAAAAAGAAGGAAAAAATGAAGAACTTATATTGGAACTTTTCTATATTTGTGTTGTAAGTATTCTTATTTGATAAGTGTTTTTTTTTTAAATGCTGAATAATCAACTTAATATTTTTTGTACGTACTATAAAATTAACAAACATTTAGTTAATATATATATATTTCTGTAATAATTACAATAAACACATATTTAAGTAATTTAAATGAAAAAAGTGTGAAGGCCGTCGTAGCGCCGGCGCACAAATGTATGACTGTAATGCGACTATTGTAGACTCGGTTTTCCCACAATCAGGAGAATGGATTATTATTTATTAATATTTTTAGGCAAGAGCCTACCCTACTACTTACTAGATGCATCATGAAACTAAACAAAAAACTCTTTTGTCTTTTTTACAACTAAGATCAAGTTACTTAAGTATCTACTGATAGATTTGAACGTATCTAATATACTATGTTACTATATATTATATTATTATATATTTGAGAGGCCAGTCGTGACGTAGGGACGTTAAGTGTGACTGTAAAACCGACTGGTTATGTGTTGTGTGTACTATATTACAAGCGGGGTATGGGTTCGTTTCCCATACGGGGTAATGAAACATGGTGTAATGAAGCAAAGTGCGGTGTTGGGCCCTGTCACTCAAAATGCAAGGCGTCATGAATGCGGCGGAAAGTGGGAACGGGTGTCTTGACACCAGGTTACAGTTCGATGACACTAACTACGATAATGTAGCGATAGTTAGCACATAATATCAGTAATTATAATTAGTTATTACCGTTAAAATATCTTACAAGTAATTTATTCATGTGACATTATGTACATTAAAATGAGATAAACAGGTCAAGCTATTATATAATTTATATTTTATATCTTCTTATTAAACAAAATATTAGTCAAAGTATGTACTCTTGTGTAGGCATATATGCATGTTTGTGTATTTGTTTACATAACTTTATCAAAAATAATCGATATTTCCAAAAAAAAATTGCCAATTCTTTACAATTCTTTTATATTGCGGACATATTCCCATACATTCAAAATCAATAGATTCTAAGTTGTTGTCGTTAACCTTAACACGATTAGTTCTGTTGAGCTTTTGGTTATTTACTACATCATTTTTAGTCAGTAAAGGTTTTTTTTATATGTGAAGTTCGTAAGTCATTACCTATCATATAATGGTAAATATTATAATATAATTAAACCATAACATTTACCAAGAAATTTTAATTCGTAAGTCACCACCGGCTGTCATATATTATGCGATACATTGAGATTTATTATACATTTCTATACATTTATATGAAACTATCCATTGCAGCTCTTATTAACATAGCATAGAGGCGTTTGTATTGTCGCCAGTGGAACAATTTGAGATTGTAAGCGCGTTGGTTGTAGATTCGATTTCCACTTGGGGAAATTTCTATATATAAATTCTCAGCTTTGGAAGAAAAAGTGCGACGCAGCGTAGAGTACCGCTGTTCAATACGCAATTTCAAATTATTGAGAAACCGAAGAAGAGAATTTCCTCTTTTTTCTGCCACTCAGTTTCGTCTGTCTAGATTTTTTTTAGATTTAATGCTATGTTTATTATAATTAAGATATTTAAAAAATATATATCATTATTTGAAATTATTTTTTATAAATTTTAGATTTATTTTCGAGCCTGTAGTATTTAAATATAGTCACTCTCTCTAACTCACTAAGTCAATACATATAATTATACTAAGTAGATACATACGTATTATGTATTTTAACAATTGCATTTTCGCTCAATGATGAATCAACACTAGCCAGCTGTAATCAATTCTATGACCCTTGCTAGTTGAGACAGCGCACCAGCCACCAGGTGTTCATTGTAATACCTATTGAGGTAAAAGATGAAATAAATATCAAATATCCAGGTCTATCTATATATATATGTACATTCCACGGTCCCATAGAGCACGAAATAACTAAGCTTTTATGTCAATGTATTTAAAAATCTGTAATTAAATATATATTTTTGCATTTATGCATCGTTTTACCTGCATTTTGTATAAAATTAGCCGCGTAATCAAAATCTATAGGGTACTTCCCGTTGACGTGGACACTCACTGTTAACGCATTGTGGGTCCGATTCATGCTCGAAGCACTATATATTTTTTGTTTCTTACTCTGGTTACAAGACGAAGGACTGCGTTGAATTACATCACTCAACAATGTAATATTTTAAAAATTGGGTGCTTGCAGAACTTAACGAGGAGGGTTACATTTTACACATTAAGCTATCTCTGCCTATTCCACAGCATCATACAAGATAGAGAAACGAGTATTTTACCAATATAACTTAATTTGGATCTAGAATCACAGCTGCGAATTAAATTTGTGCGTACAACATCAGCAAGGCGTCTATTTGTATTATTAATTTCATTTCATTGTATAACAGGTTTTGGGACAAGGAGCATACAAGAATATTAGTTGATTCTTTCTGCCTATTACAATATCTCACTAATAATATAAGTTTGAAAGTCTCTGAGGAGGACTGTTTGTTCCACTTTTGTACAAAAAGTAATAAATGTATTTAGATGAAATATTACAGTAATAAAACTAAAACATTTTTTGCTTATTTTGAATTTATGTAAACTGTCATGATTTCCTCTATATTCTTTCAACTAAGTGTGAAGATATTTTGTAAACATTTAAAACATGTTAAGTTAATATACATGTGTTGATACACCATTAGTAGAGAGAGGAGAGATCCAAGTTATAAATAATGTATTTCTAGAACAATCAAGAGTTTCTTTTAAATAAATGCGTTTATAAATTGATAAATTAATGGTTTCTGAAGTGAAGTTTAATTTCACTACAATCACCAGTGTCAATATTTTTCATATCACTGATAAAATTCGGATGTTAGATATCCAAAGATACGACTAAAATATATAATATTTTTATATTTCTTAAATTTATATATTTGATTAAAATTTATATATTTTAAAAACTCCTACTAAATTTTTATAATTAAACTTAAAAGAAAAAAAAAACTATTTCATAAAAGCTTGTTTAAAATTGAAATGAACAGAAAGGCTGTTAGATTCCTCTAGTGAAGACTAGATATTCCGTGAAGCTATTTCACAATTTAGGATTTATCAACTCTATTCGTTGTTTAGTTGAGTGCTTCTAAGAGCTTGGACTTCGTGTTTCGATTATAGTCACCAATGGAACCTGTGAAACGCTTATTTATTCTGTTATTCAATAATTAAAGCCCATTCATACATATATTCATTTCTATTATGGCGAGCAACATGACTGTTACATGTTCTTTTTTGTGTTTCACGCTGTATCCCGTATATAGTAGGATAGGCAGATGGAACCTGTGTTAAGTCAATCCGTTCCAATTTTTTTGCCGATTTCTTTAGGCATTGCATGTTGAATGGCGGAACTCAACGCTGCGCTTTGTCTTGTTACCACAGTCAAGAAATTAAAATAATAATAAGTAATAATTAATTCAAAAAAATCAAATCAGCTACACGCTGTATCCCGCACACAACAGGGTAGGCAGAGGAATCCTCGTGTTGAGAGACACTCCTTTCCCCACTTTCTGCCGAATTCTGGAGGTGTTGCGTGTTGAGTGGCAGGCCTCAACACCAGAGCATAAATATAAACGTAAATAAATATTTCACTTCCTCGAACGAGGATCGAACCGACAACCGTTGCGTTACAGTCACACCCTTGTGCCGCTGCGCCACGACGGCCTCTAATTGATTAAATTTTACGTATTCAATATGACGTATATATATTTATGTTTAATATCATCAGTGTTGTATTCCTGAAGACATCTCGGCAGGTCTTCGCCTGCCAGTTGCGAGAAACGTAAACTTATGCCGCAAGTATGTAGTAGTCTGAACTTCTGACCCTGCATCGCAATGGGTACACGCATATAAAATCGACGTAATGCTAAGTAGATTTATCTCATATTACATAACTTATTATGTCTAGACATATTGCTTCATTGGATTTTGGAACGAATAACGTATAAACAAAAATGTTGAATCAAAATCTAAGCAGACAAAAAAAAAGAATGCAAAAATCTGGGATTGCATAAAAAGTGATATTTACTTATGTATCATAAATTTACAAAATATTCTACATATTTTGTAAATTTGGTAGGCTCTTAAAAACTATACTAAAAAAATAAATGAAAGGAAAAAGATTATTTCCACTTAACTATGACGCGCGAAAAAAAAATTACCTCTAAAACGGTAATAAGTAAACGGTAGATTTCAATATTTAATATTTAGCATATGGTTTTAGTAAGTGAATAGGACAGTAGTAATGTTTACGTTTTATATATTTGTTTATACTTAAGACGCTTCCACAGTCACAAGATTTTATATTAATAATTTATAATAAAAAAAACACATTTAGATTTTTGTTCGAATTTTATTTTTTATTTTGACATAATTGTTAATTAATTTTAAGTTAAAAACATAGTTATATGTTTCTATTCTGTAGTATTCTAAATATATCTTCTATTTTTTTTTAAATAGGTATATACTGTGGTAGGTATATACTCTATTGCCAATTGTCAAAGTTATATCGGGTGTGATTTCAATGAAACAGAAGAACAAAATCGAACGTGTGTTTTCCATACAAAATATTGACATAGGCGAAATGGGTTGTGCCCAACTGGCACGCTCGAAACGTTAAATATTGAAAAAATATGACAAATACTCGCTATTCATTCAGCGTGGATGACGACGGTTGGCACTTTCTCTTAAAGAAAACAGTGTAGTTAATATTTTAGTTTTATTAAATGAGAAATAAGATACGATAGATATGTAATAAAAAGAAATGTCTTTTTGTCTATACTTTTCATATCAGTATCTTTCCAAATATACTAAATTTTACAATTATTACTATTATGGTGCAAAGAGTTTAACTAATTCGTTAATTTCAACTATAAATATCACTTTACTCGCACAAATCATAATGGTTCATCTACATCGGGAAAGGATCTCCAAAGCTACACATTTTTCACCGCTTTTTCAATTTGCCTTGTGGCGGTACTGCGACGATGTTACGATACGACTAACCCGTGAATAACGGTTATTTATTTTACTTTTTAAATTATTTTATTTTTATAATTAAATAAATAAGAATGTTGTTTATACGACTGCGTATGGGTTCGATTCCCACTCGAGGAAATGAAACATTTCAAATTATCATTTCTTTGCTCTGGTGTCGAGGCAAAGCGCGACATTGAGTTCCTCCTTGAGATCTTGACAATTTGGCTGAGAATCATTGTGGGAAAGTGTCTTAATGGGAACTGCGTGTTCTAAGTTCCCTGCTATGTTACAACATGAAATTTAACAAATATGAAATTAATCAATCCACAGCGAATCTACGCTTATTAATAATATCGAGGCCGTCGTGCCGCGACAAAGGGAGTGTCTTTTTTAAAAAATATTTAGAATTATGTCAAACTTTATCTCATTGTAACATGTACAGTTCAGAAATAGATTTCATTTATTCTCCTCGCTATATAAACGTCAGTCTGTCTGTCAGTCTAAAACTTAACGACGCAAACAGATATATTGCGTTATTTATATACAGAAGTGTAACTTGTTGAACTGTTCATGTCATTTCATAGTCTATATTCAGCAGATATTTCTCTCTTCGTCTAAAATTTCATAGATATTATAGATTTAAATTTGCAGTTATTGTTATTCGTTGATTTAGTTACAATTGTAGTCTTTGCATTTTTATAGACCATCTCATATGTCTTGCTTATGCAGCAAGCAGTCATAATTTAAATAAAAACAATTCATAAATTTTAAACAGCCCTTAGGTATTTCTCTACAACGATCACATTCTAACAATTAATTTAAAAAAAAAAACTATAAAATAAATATATATCAAACGTTTATTCAAAAATTCTTTAGATTTGCAATCTCCAACAAAGACTGTTACGTTAAGTGCAACAGATGCTTCCAGAATACGTGACCGCACGTACTCGTACAACCCTCGAGCGCTGAATCCGGTCCCGACTCTCATTTTAGTTATAAAATATATTGTCCAAACATTCAGATTCTTTATATAAGGTTTTTTTAAAAGTATTATGTTTTTTTATATTGATGTTTAAAGTACTGTCAATAAGTTTGTTAATTGCCTTTTTTTAATGACTTTATTACATACTAATATAATATACACAGAAATTATTTTTGATATTTATTTTTGATCAAAAAGTCCTCATTGATAAATTTACCATTAGAATTAATTTTTTTTGCATACTACTTATAGTAGGTAGCTAGAACCAACTTAGTGTTAAGTCACTCGCTTCTTTATGTTCGAACGTGTTGAATGGCGGCAAGCAAAGTCACACTGTGTCACCAGAGCGAGGAATTGGAAATATACATATAAATCTTATTATTATTATTTTTTACCTAATGAGAGCCGACCTTATAGTGTCATACTAACTTACATTGTAAAGAAACATAATAAATATTAATGATATGAGGTTATTTATGTAGTAGTATAGTATGCTATTAAATTGAAGGGTTAAGCATTCTCAGAAAGCGCAACTCGCATACTTGTCGCTTGAGTTAAGTCATCGAGATATTGAAAACAAAGTAGGTAACATTTAAACATTTGAATTGTTCATGATTGAGTATACATTTTATTATTTTAATAAATTTTGAAACTTTAATTTCATTTACCAATTTGTTTATCTTAACATAAGTCAAGATATATTTACATTAGTTGCATATATTTACACGAAGAGATCTAAGAAGTCGATAACTATAATAAATCACTTGCATTTCCTCCTTCACGTAGCGTGTGAAGCCATTGAACAGAATGCTGAATTTTGTTTGGATTATAAGAGAGGTAAATCTACGGAGATTACTCTTACGGAAAATCTGAACATGTTGAAGTTTAATTTACAGTATAAGAATATATTTTAACAGAATATATATTTTTTTATAATTTCTATTGCTTTGGCGATATTTTTGTAAATAAAACTTTTTTTTAGAAAATAATGATAATGTTGAGTGGCAGAACTCAACGTCGAGTTTACTTCCATGCCGATTTTATTTCCTCGAGTGGGGATCGAACCGACAGACAACACGCAATGCCTCCCGAGTTCGGCGGAAATTGGGGCACGAGGTTCCTTCTGCCTACCCTGCTGTGTGCGGGATACAGCGTGAAGCTGATTTGATTTGATTTTACATACTATAAATATACAGGTGATATGATCAACCTAGATTACGTTCTAGATCGACAATGTCCTGAATTAAGTCATGTTTAATTAGTACGCGTCCTAACTCACGATTCGCAAATGAATAATACATTGCGGTCTTTGTTTCTTAATGCGTTGATGGTCCAGTCATCATTTGAGGTTTCTTCTGCAGTAAATATATATAAAATATATCTACTAAAAAAAAGTAAATATTTTTATTTGAAAGCTTTTTTTTTATTTAGTCCATTTCTAACAGTGTTATCTTAATGGCATTGCATTATGGTAATTAAACGAGTCTGAAATGTAAACACATCATAAAATCTAACAAAATATCAAAACAGTCTACAAACTAATTTACAAGTTGCCTGTGAGGTAAACTACAAAATAAATGTCCAGTCTGTTCGTGTAGTAAATATAAATAGCGATGAAGTCACTTTACACGGTTTGACGACAGAATTTTAGAAAACCTGTTGAATTATAAAATATTACTCAATTCTACTAATAGTATACGAGAATTCTCTGTGCGTATGTTTATTAAGTCGAAAGTACTAAACCGATTTTGATAAAAATCTATATTGTTATAATATATAAGAAAGCTGTATTTTATAGAAATAATAAAATTGGAACAGGGCATGAAAGCGTCTTAAGAGAAAGCGCGAACAGAATAAATTTAGGTACCTACATATACGAATTTATACTTCTTAAGAAGATGTACAAAAAGTCCTCGATAATATCGCCTAAGAATAATACATATTATTACAAAAATTACCCCGACTTTACACGGGTGCATGGCAGATCCTTATGGTGTTAATATTCTCCTCTCCCTTCAAATAATTAAATAAATATTCACATATTCCATTCAGGCAAAGTCGCGGGCGAGTCGCTAGTATGTAATGAATAGTTTCTTTTGAACTACATACAAGTAGGTTTTAATTGAGCTTTATAATAAATTCCTTTTGTAAAATTTATAAAAGATTAAATTTATTTTTTTGTTATAAAACTGTCACGTATAAGTAATATATTAAATGAGAAACTTTCATTTCTCTACAAATATATAAAAATATTTGTGTTCTATATGATATTATCGATTAATTATAATTCATAAATTATTAATTCTGGCTATATATAAGTTCGTGCTAATAAACTTTGTATGTAAATAACAGTTCGCGAAGTCAAAATAAAGGTAGCAATTAAAATTCTAATCTATTTTAACCCTTTAGGGAGATGCAAGTTATTAGCTCGTAACACTATTATCTCTACAATTTACTTGAATTACAATATATAAAGCACCGCCGTACTCCATTACATGAATAATGAATTAGATAATTAATTACAATAACTTATGGAAACTGTGCATTTTTTATAGTTTATTGCAAAAAAAAAATCTACAGATCACTTGTTTCTACTCTTTTGTGTTTGTGGTATCCAAACACACAATCAACGCGTAATGCTCTTACCGTTACGTCAAGATTATGTACAGCACTCAGGCAAAGAAAACTTAGTGTCAATACACTCCGTTCTCCGCTCTCCGAGATATGCAAGATATTTTGTGTTGCGATGCAGAATTTAACAATTATAATTAGAAAATCACGACAAAATAGCTGTATAAAATAAACCAACAACTAGAAAAGAGCTGAAAGATCTTTAAATAGCTGAATATATTTTCTTGAATTTTAGGTCAATCTTAAGATACTCGATCAAATTACTTTTCAAAAAAAAACTAAGTCAACAGAATTGTAACACTCCTCTGTTTTCTTCGGATTTTTTTTACATTTTTATATTTTAATAATATAAACGCATAGTCTCACTATAAGCGCGGGCTGCGAGTTCGATTCCAACTCTGAGGAATATCGTCGTGCGCACGATTTTAAAGTGGAGAACAGAGATTCTTAACACTAGGTTCCCTCTGCCTGCTGTATGCGGGATACAACAGCGTGAAGATAATTTTTAACTTCAAGTGGATCTTGGCAAATCTTACTTTATTTACATTACATACATTTATACGGTCAGTTGCCGTCAACTTCATCACAACTTAGTTATCCAAATGAATGAGAACAATGGGGGTTACAAACAACTTGTATAACTAACTTGCATGTAAAACAGTTAGTACTAAGTTAGGTTAACATTGGTGAATAGATAACGATTGGATATTGTTGGTGAAGTGCTGTTTATATTGATTCGTGGGTTGGGTTCAAATTATCACACATAGAAGGGTAGGCAGGGGGAAATTGGAAACCTAGCAGTGTTGTCAGATTTTGCCTCTGTATTTTTTTTGTAACTTATTAGAAAAATAAAGAAAAATAAATAAAATATTAGAAAAATAAATAAAAAAATACCTACTCTCCGTCGATTTCTTTAAAGATATCGCGTGCAGAATTTAACACCGCGCTATGCCTCGTTACCAAGGTTTTCTTACTTTGATGAAAGGTTTTTTGAATATTTTAATTATTTAATTTTCTGGAGTAGTAGTTTAACCCATAACTTTTACGTTTACAGTCGCACGCCCCTGCACCACGATCGGCCTCAATCAATTATAACATCGATTATAAATTTTACCTAATATTTAATACCGACTATCTGCTGTATGCTGTCCCATATTAGATGACGAAATCAAATAAATCGATAAATTATTATTATCAATCGCATTCATCTTTTATAATTATATGCAGATAATGTAAATCGGAACCTATTAAGCAAACATTAAAAGTAGATAAATATTAATATCAATAATTAAATAGCTTAGTCTTGCAGGAACGAGCAAATGAATGTTTTTATATATTTAAAGTTAGTTAGTTTACACTTTGGAAAGAAAATACTTATTCATAGTGAGATCCAACCAACAAAAATAAAGCCAACAAGTTCTCTAACATAAAGAACGTAAGGCTTCATGAGCAAAGCGCTTAAACTGTATTAAATTATTACACGTTTTGCAAATAATTATAATATATACTTTGCAAAATATTTTACATCCCATGAAAATACAAATCAAATCATTCTCATTAATTCTTCTTAAGGGGAATGAAAGTGTTTGAATGAGAACAGAGAGTTTTAACACAACACTAGCATCCTAGGTCCCTCTATCCTACCCTGCTATGTGTATCTCCACGTACGTTTATCAAAAACTATCGTAATACAACATTAATATTCAAA
>JBAIZZ010000107.1:325222-596029 GCA_037355905.1 Heliconius aoede | reverse complement strand
AACCAATAGCGAAATAAAACAAATGACAAAAGAAAATTTTAAAATTACATATTATTAAAGTTTGAAATTGCACAGTGACGTTAAAATTGTAATTAGATTACATTAGACACGATTTTTGGAAATCGTGACCTAGTTAAATGTGGAAAGACGTATTACACTATTGACTTTATTTTGTCCCAATTAAAGTTCATTTTCGTTTAACCTTTGTACTCGTTGTTTGTTAATTGGGTTTACCTCTGGATACTAATAACCGGCGGTCACGGCAACCTTATAACGGTGGTATGTTTTCTCAAATATGACGTCATGGTGCAATGAACCTTTGTGTGGTGTATTTTTCTTACCCAGAGTTCACAATCACACAAGAGCAAGACAGGCGCAAGCGATAGCGCCATTGCTGGCAAAAATCCAAAGATTCATTCGATATGTCCCCGTTTTGCCGCCGATATTTTTGTCAACGCTAATATAGTTCATTGGTTTTGTTAAATTCTTATGATTTCATCTAACGGTATGTAAAGATCAAGGGTATCGACTTACAAAATAAATTTTAAACCGATGTCAAACACTGGAGCAAGACAAGGTATTTGGAAATACCTATAAAAGTAAAGTAGACGGAGAATAAAGGAAAATAGATCTTTATTTTCTATTATTTCAAACGTACACATTCTTCATCAGTTATAGATCTTAGTAAGAAATTAGAAATTGAAATAGAAAAGTCGATTTCGAAATTTTCAAATCATTTATCTTCTTTTTCAACACTCTCATTTAACCTATATTTCTTTACTCTTATGGCACAGACAATGATATATCACTTCGTTCTCCTAATGGGCCTATACATAGGAACATTTTGATTGAGCAGAAAATGTCCGTAGCAGGTGGGCACTACCGACAGTTGTAGTAACGAGACATGTTTTTTTGTAATGTAAAAAAATCATACCTGATGGAGTTTGAAGGGTAAAATACTCCTTCGAACAAAAAACAGATCTAATATTATATATAATTAAATAACATATGAAAGTTACAATGTTATAAATATGAAAATATTTCTCTAAATGGGTTCCAAACTCCCAAATTGTTATCATATTCTTGTAAATTTACATAGTTTCATCTTTTTACACATTTTACAACCTACCCTACCATTTTGTAACCTAATGTGTGCCTGTAGCTTGAGTTACTTTAAGCACTTTGAACGTCTAACATATTATAAATAAATCTTAGCTCTTGTCATTGTTGTAGTTTATTTTAAAACTAGAGCACTGCTCCACGCTTTAATTACTTAATTATTAATTTACTAATATGTATTACGTTTGTTTTCTAATATTAATATATGTATAATTATAAAAACAATATCTATACCTATCATTCTTTAAAATGTTATTACCTTTTTAACTAACTTACCAAAATACAGTTATAAATATATTTATTGCTAAGCCGTTCCTGAGATTTGCATAAATAAACAACAGACAAAAAACCAATAACATGTGTTCTCCTATATATTCTTCTTCAATATTATTACACATATAGATAAGTAATTCAGTAACTTAATAAAATAATTATCCAAATCACATCAATTACCAACTCGCTCTTCAAATGCTCCATTCAGCCTAATAGAAGGTTATATATCTCGACTCGGCCGTAAAGCCGACAGAGGCTGTTGAAGCTAATTTCACTGCATAATGCTGTTTACGTCATACTATTTCCAAGTTGGTATATAGACCGAGCTTACCGTGCAGTAGAGTACCTGCTGTTTTGAATGTTCATAATTAATTTCTTTAAGAAGCCAGTCGTAACGTAGGGGTACAAAGTGTTACAGTAAATGCGACAGGTAGATTCGATTCCCACTTGAGGAAATGAAATATTTCATATTTTCATTTCTTCCTTCTGATGGCGAGGCAAAAGCACGGAATCGAGTTCAGCCACCACCGACGCCAGTTTTTTTATTTAAATTATAATTATTATGTAATTAATATTCAACTGTACTCTTTATTTTTAGATCTAAAACGAATTACTATATTGTAGCCAAATTATATTAAATACTTATTTGTTAAAAATTATACCAGCTTCACGCTGTATCCCTAACGCAGCAGGGTGGGGAACCTAGTGTTAAGACACTCCGTTCTGCCAAATTTAGGAGGCATTGCGTGTTGAGTGGCAGAACTTACCGCTAACTTACCGCTACCTCGACACCAGAGCGAAGAAATGAAAATATGAACGTAAATAAATATTTCACTTCCTCGAGAAGGGATCGAGCCCACAACCGTCGCACTACAGTCACACCCTTGTGTCGCTGCGCCACGACGCCAGTTTAAAAGTACGTTATAAAATAACTATAATTAACATAATATACAATATATGTATATGTCTCATATTTACACATTTTATAGATAGGTATTACTTACATTTTACTTTGTTATTGTTAAGTATTCATAAAAGGTTTTATCACAACAACTACGTGATAATTTTTTTTTTCTGAATGGCGTCGTCCTTGGTGTTATTTAGTATTACTATCGGTTTAAAATAAATGAGTTGTCTGATACTTAGTGTATAGATTCGGCTCAGTTTGAAATCAACAAGCGCTATTCTATTACAATTTTTCGAAAATATTAAAAGCAGAGACACAGGGGTCCAATTGTGAATGCAACGATTGTGGGTTCGATTCTAACTCGGGAGAATGAAATGGGTGCAAAGTGTCTGTACACTACATGTATTCTCCACAAACCTAGCGCGATGCAGAGTGATAAGAGTTAAAAATATTAAAGATAAAAAAAAACTATTGAAATTTAAAAGAAATGCCTTTCTGTGTCAAGTTTTTATTCCTAGTGCACTAGCCATTGTCATATCTCCTTCCATTCACGACTAATGTTTTTCCGATATCCGTACACTTTAAAATACATTTCAACTTCAATATAAAAGTTATGAATTTTCATAGCATTTTTATTACTACAGACTTCATCACACACAGACTCAATTTGATTCTATAAATATAAATATTTCTAAAGCCCACATGACATGAGTTTTACCAATATTTTCATACTTTTTATAACTTCACACAGCAGGTGCATAGCAGGATAAGCAGAGAGAGAATTTTTATATTTACATCTAATAATTCATTTTATCTAAACATACATCTAATAAGTATAAGCTGAAGATTTCGAATGAAGAGACGTAGATTCTGTTAAAGTCATGTATATTTTATAATTATTATTTACATATCATTATATTTCTTATCAAACAATAGTTTATCAGAAAAGGTGGTCATGGTTCACTCAGTATAATAATTTACGAATGAATATTAAGTTAATTGGTTTAAGCAACAATAACTTCAGTTATGATTTGATGGATTTTTTTAACAGAGAAGACAAGAGAGTCACGTCACGTCAAAGTTTTCACTGTGACGCGATGTCCTTATTTGGGATTAGGAGATTTCCAGAAGTGAACTGAGTGACTTGACACTAGGTGCCGTAGACAAAACATGTGGAAGATGTATGAATTTAAAAGGAAAAACATATCATAATTTTAGAGATAAATTGTATATTATTTAAAAAAAATTAAAATAATGAGACCAGTCGTGCGCAGGAGCACAAAGTGTGCTGCAAAATCGACTGGTCGAGCCAAAGTTTACTCGATAAATTTAAGCTGTCGTCGTCACTAAAACCATAGTGGTACGATGCATTGCAGTGCATTGTTTGACTATAAACATGACGGATATAGGTTCGAATTCTCATTCAGCGGAATATTTTTTTTTTCACATCTCTGCTCTGTTAACAAGACAAAGCGTGGCGTTCGTCCACTTATTCACGTCTCTAAAATTAAGTGGTACGTGGGAAACGTAGTATCTTAACACTAGGTTCTCTCTGCCTACCCTGCTATTTACAAGATACCGTATGAAACTACTAAAAATATATTAATGAATCCAAAACTATTCCCAAAAAACTGCTTTTTAATGCACATCTTCCATACACTGAGCATATTTTCGTCGAATTTCAAGCTTTAGCGTTTCATTCTTGCACTCAGCTATTTGTCTTAGTCAGATAGCAAAGAACCTTTTATGTACTACAGTTTAAATAACTATCTCTTTTAAAGTTGGAAACATTTTATGTTATATTTTTTTGTTTTATGAAGAACTGAACAAACTTATTTATTTTTTCTGCTTATCAAAAATAACAGAATGGTCAAAATTAAATACTACTGTTAAAAATATTGTAAATGCCACGATAAATGAAAAAAAAATAGCATTTTGAATTAATTTACAAAAATAAAAGTGTGTTATCGATTCACCCGTCTTGCCACAAAAATACAGTTCAATAGTATATACTTATAAGTTAATTATTGAGCCTCGCTTGCATCTTATGAGCATATATTGCTTATATATTTAGTTTATTACGCGATGGAGGACATTGAGATCAATGGCATTGAAAGATTGGTGAAAAGAGACACAGACAGGTGCACAACCAAGTTATGTTTTTTGAGGGTTTTTTTTCTTTCTATGTAAAAAAACTTAAAAATATAATAAAAAAAATATGCAAAAATGTTAATAAAATCAATGATTTAGAGTATTTTGTTATCTGACTGTGCTCGCTGTGGCTGTGAGCTCAATTTATACTCATGGGAATTACCTCGCTCTAGGAAAATACATATTTAAGATCTGCATAATCTTATATATGATAAAAGTTGATCTGCGTGGTGCTTACTTTGATTAACATATGAACTAATAGTTATAAAATGATAACTAGTGTATACATTCCGTACTAATTTCCTAACAATATCCTTGCATTTGTGGACACTACAAATTTGAAATCAGATTCGCGTTGCTATTTAGTTCTATTTACAGTGCCCTGGTTTAATTAACATCTAGATACAGACACAGTATGGCGCATAACATCGCCAGTTAGCACGGAGGAAGCTATAAACTTAAGTGATACTGCCAACGGTTCAACGAGGCTTCGGTATAAATAAGCTATATATAAATTGTTTCGTATAAAAATGTAATATTGTAACTTAGAGAAAATTATGGTCAGAAGTGATTATAAGAAGGTAACTATGTACGATGTCCCACGCCAATATAAAGTTATAATATACATTTCATATTAAATTGTAACTTCAATAATAAATAAATAAATACTATATAATAAACAAGCACTAAGCTTACAAGGAATTACACGAACTCGAGCTTAAATAGTTTAAGAATATATCAGATGCTCTCCATAATTACATATCACTACCAATATATCATTGTATCCAACATCAACGTCATTCCTTATCTCCAAGCGACAAGAGCGACATTCGTTTAACAAAGAAACCACTATAAGCAGAATGGATTATTCTGACATATTTATGAAAAAATGTTAACAAGATTCCGCTTATTTCGCTTAATTATACGTAACATGAATGACAGTGTCATTATTGGAACCTGATTTTCTCGCGCAATTTGCTGGAGGTGTAGTACATTGCCGTTTCGCGTGTAATGAACAGTGGGATTTACATAATACCGACTATAAACGTTCAAAGCGAATATTAATAAAGTAAAAACCGTTTGTTCCACTAAGTAACGCTTAATTAAATTATTTAATCATATTTAATTAAATTATAACAGCTTTTGGGGCGCACAAGCGTGGTACAGTAAATTCGGCAGGTGATGGGTTCGAGTCTTACACAAAGAAATTAAGTATTTAATATTCTTGTTTCCTCGCTTTGGAAATGAGGCAAAGCGCGGCATCGACTTCCGCCGACTATAGAATTCAGCAGAAAGTAGGGAACAGAAGTGTCTTCATGGGAACCAAGTGTCTATAAGCTGGGTTCCGAGATTCCCTCTACCCCGCAATGTGTAGGATACAATGTGAAATAAAAATTAGCAAATATAATTATGTACTTGTATGCTTGTATTCTTTGTCTACTATTATTTGTCATTTAATTATAAATATTATTTCACTCTAATGCAACTATAAGAAAGAAATGTAATATATACCTAGAGATAGAAATTGGTCTAAAAACGCGATGACTGGCGTTCAAATCTCACTTGCGGGATGAGTGATAGAACCAAAACTCGTAAATAAGATTCCCTCTGTCTACCCTACTATGCGGAAAAAATTAAGGAAAATTACTTAAATTAAAATTAAATTAGCTTCACGCTACAGCGTGTAGCTAATTTAAGAATATAAAATCCCGCACACAGCAGGGTAGGCAGAGGGAACCTCGTGTTAAGACACTCCGTTCCCCACTCTCTGCCGAATTCTGGAGGCATTGCGTGTTGAGAGGCAGAACCCAAAGCCGCACTTTGCCTCGACACTAGAAGAGATGGAAATATAAACGTAAATAAATATTTCACTTCCTTCGAGTGCGGATCGAGCCCACAACCGTCGCGTTACAGTCACAATCCTTGTGCCCTTGGGCCGCCACGACGGCCTCACGAAAGATAAACAAAACAACTGCTTTTACAAAAAACGGGAAGAGACTTCTTTTATTAAAAAAACTATTACAAGATATGATAAAAAATTCTGTGCTGTGTATGGTAGCCTTTTTCTTTCTGACCCTATTATTAGTTTTCTAGATGTTTCATAATTACAAATGTTCTCCACCTTTATCTCTGCCGTCTATTCTCGTTGCAGTTATTGCAGTCTAGTTGTCGCCACCATATAATCAAGGTGTCTCATAAAAAGAGAATCTGTTATTTTTTAATATAAAAAAAATTGTACAGTACAATACAAAAAATAATAAAGTTTAAAAAAAAAAAGATTTTCCTTACTTTTGTGGCATTTTCTCTGCTAAACGGGTCGTCAATTGGACATCGGTAGCTTCAATACGATACAATGTTCCTATTCCTTGTGGAGTTGCTGCCAGATCATTGGAATCTGGGTCAGTTTTGTTCACGACCCAGGACAGTAGTTCTTGCTAAAAATTTTAATCTTTTCAAAATTTGTTTGTAAATAATATGAGGATTGGATTTTGGAATTAGGCCAAATTATTTAATTTCTATATTTATAAAGAATTCTGTTTAAAAAGAGTTATGTCAAAGAGTACAGGTTTAGGTTTAAATAAAGACCTAAGGAGTAAGGCTTAAAGCATATTACGAAATACCTTTAAAGTGACTTTATAAAATCTCTTCTGAATCTGACTCTGAAGAGAAGAAGAAGAATAGTCTACGTTGTATGCGATCAAATGGTTCAAGCTGATACTGGGGTGCACAATATGTTGTGTGCCTTTTTTGTATTAAATCCGAAAGAGATTATAAATGTTTTAAATAAATTGGCAACATTCGTATATTTTTGTAGAATATATATTATTAAAATTTTATTACAAATATTCCAAGTTCAATGCGTTGTTCTGTATATTAATATATAATAAAATATAATAAAAATGTAGATTCTGTCCTATACTAAACTAGTTTCGCGTTAATTGTATATTTATGACAAACGTCTGAGCTGTTGTCTGATGGCGTCTTTACATGTATTATTACTATAATGATTAGTATATATCGGATGTGGAAATGGGCTTCTTTAAAGGAGATCTATTGTAATGATGTAATGAATGTTGTAATTAACAGAATTTTAACATAAAAATCTACAGAGCTCTAATATAACAGCTCTATAGATTTTCATTAACCGCGATCGTATATAAAAAAAAAACATTTTAAGCTTTGAGAGGTCTCTCAAATTCTCTAGAGAGATATCTCACAAATTCGTCGGAAGAGGAAGAAGAGTGTCTTATCACTCAGACTTATTCTGAAATAGATTCACACTAGCACTCATTGCTAGTCCCATAGAATAAAATAACATATTTTACATCAATATTAATATTCACTATGTGTGGTCTATTATATAAGTAATCACATCAGGCTTATACACTTATAATGATTTACTGTCGTCGCGGCGCCACACCGTCATTGTCTAATTCGCATGTACCATACACATGTTTGTAAATGAAGTCAAATAAAATAATATATTTAATTTAAATATTTGCGTTCTCATATATTTTCTTGAATTTATGTGACTTGAAAATATAATATGTAGATCGTTAAAAAAAATCAATTCATTCTTTTTTTTTTTAATTTAGTAATCTCAACAATGTAGGTAGAGAAGACCTAGTTCTTAGACACTTTGATCTCCACACTCTGCTCAATTGCTATGTCGTAGAAAAACGAAAATGTAAAAAGTAAATTAAATACCGTTCCCGCGAGTGGGCTGCAAACCCATCTCCATAATATTATTTAATTACCGCATTTAAAATCTCTTTTCTTATTCTCAAGTCTTTCTGCAAGAGTATTTTGTGGCTTATTATCTTACGCAAATAGGACGTTTACTTCTTTGATAAGTATTTAAATACGATAATATAATATTAGTAGGTAGCCAATGAAGATATTTCTATAAATAAATTTTATTCAATAATAAGTTTTAATATACTTTTAACCGTTGTTGTTGTTTTATTATAATATTGGAATAATTATAAAATGTAATTATAATGAGTTATGGATATTGTCGTAATACAATGATATTAAAATAAACATTCAATATTGAAGTCCAAGATAGATTTTAGTGGCGTGCCATTGAAAAAAACGTGCGTCAAGCAACTTACAAAGACAGGCTAGCAATGATGAACATCATGAGTTTTTACGGGCTTACGGGTAAAACAAAAAGCTTACTTAGACAGAAAACATTATGTATTAAGTGTCACACCAGATCGAAGAAATTAAATTCTTAAATTTAACAACTTAATAACTTCATCTTTACATCGTTTTCATATATTACAATATATTATAAAGTAACACTCAATTTAACTTTATATTAATTTATTTAATTTCTCATATATATCACATACTCTTTCAGTCATTGCTTTATATTGCAATCTGTTAGGGCTTGCTCGTCCGCTCCATTCGTTCTTTTTAGTCGTTCTCTAAACCTTTCAGCTAAATGACACTATCGTTAGAGTGACGCCCACAAAGTGAAAAGTGTAGTCAAAGCACAGGCATAGAACAGTTTTTAAAAAAATAAAAAATGTCATCCAATGTGAGAATTTATTCTTTTAAATTATCATTAAAAAACTAGCCACCGAAATGCGGCTTCGTCTGCTTCTTGTATTACAGCTAAATTATATTAATAATTCTGTACATAATTGAAGCCTATATGTTATTATAAAATGTTAAAAAAATGACTGTCAAGTTTCATCCAAATTTGTTCAGTAGTTTTTGCGTGAAAATGGAATAAGTATTCACTCTTACAAACATTCAAATTTATAATATTAATAAGATTTATTTAACTTTATTTTTACAAAGCGGGATAATTCTCTAGCAAACTCGCAAAATTATTCAACGGTATCGTGTGGTTAAATAAGTTAATTGTAAATGAGTATGGAATTAACATTCTTATTTACAATCTTAAATTTAAATCAAAAGAAAAATGACGTAAAAACCATTCTATTATTCAATACTGATATATTTAGTATATATCGACTAATGTAAAACAGAATAATGAACTACCTACATTAGTGCTTCATCGAGAGAGGTAACAAAAAATATTTAATTTCAATTTACAACATATTATTACAGTGCTGTTCTTTTATTTGTGATTCTATGAAAAAAATAGACATTGTATGACAATTATACTTATGTCGACATAGTTTTGTGTGCCTTTGTCCAAAGGCTATTTAGTATTTAGGTCATAATGTAAGCGTTCTCTTTTAAAATGTTGTAAATAAAACTTGAAAGATAACGAGTATTTTTAATTTATAAATTGACAAGTTATTTGAGCTATGTGTACATACACATTTTCATATTTAAAAAGATCGGGTAAGTTGGAATCGTCCTCGTCCATGGTATTTAAGGATTGTATGTCAAAGGGAAGAACAACTTATAAAAGTTGACAAACTTAGCTTTGCACTCATTTAGTAAGAAATCAATTAATTACATATCCATATAAATTTTTAATGTCATGTTTCTATGTTTGTTTTTAATACATATAATCTTATAGTATAGTATTCGAACCCACTACAGACCAACTGAACCACTCAAAAAGAAAGAGGTGCAACTTTAGCAAGTTCGCCTATTATTTAGAATGTTCTAATTGCACACTGTGTAAAGTTCAAAAGTTTCTTAGAGACCATTCCCATATTTTAACTCGTGCGTTAACTGAAACTAAAATACAGTTTAATTACCCACATGATTCAGCAAAGCTCTTACGAATATGTATTCATTATTCATGTTTAATTCAACATATAAAGTTCAATATTAAAGTTAAATTTGAAAATTGACAGCACCGTGGGTTTTACTCCCACTGCAGTGTATATTTATTACGCAGCTTCCGTTTATTGATATATCTATACAAAGTAAGTAAAAAGGAGAGGCCGTCGTGGCACAGCGGCAGCGTCGTCCTGTATCCAGCACACAGGGTGGGCAGACAGAACTAAGTGTTAAAATACTCTGTTCTCCATTTTTCGCTAAATTGTAAAGGGATTGCTACGCCAACAAAGCGGAGGAAATGGAATTATTGAATATTGCATTTCCACGAGTCGGAATCGAACCCACAACCTACTATAGGTTATCAGAACACTTTATACTATTGCGGCACAACGGCCTCATACAGAAATCAGAAATACCATAATCTTCCTTATTCATAATAATATATTATATTATATAAGCAACAGTGATACAAATTGAACTATATTATGCAAATATTTGAATGTATAACAAAATCGACACAATCTCAAACGACGACCTCGTTTAATTAAGACGTGTTTTGAATTTCATATAACATTTCTGACACAAAATCGTAATTTCACATGAAAGTACTTAGTTATGTTTGTCCCATGAATGTTATGGTATTAAATTGAAGTATATTTATCAAGGGGATTTATATATTTTCAATAGTATGTTGTTTTTACTTATGCAACTGTGGCACAAATTTTGAAAATTGGTTCATAATATATTATATATTTGTTAACTGATTTCTAAAAAGGAGGTTATAAGTTTTATATAGTATACGTATGTGAGATATTTATTGATTTGGACAATATTTGCACTAATATTCAGATTTCTATAGTTAGATCCATTTATATAAGATAGGAAACGATCCAAGATTTATTATAGTGGGTAGAGTAGGTTTTGAGATCTCAATGCCATTTAAAATTTGGGCAAAGATTAAAGAATTTAGTATTGGTTCTACTTTTTTGCGTTGAGCGACGGAACTTAACACCGCACTTTGCCTTGTTACTAGACCAAATAAATCAAAATAATAAATATTTCATACACAGGAGTGAGAATCGAACCTATTATAGCTTTAACAACTTTTTTAGCTTTAGTGTTTCGTATATTATATCTGTAAATAAGTTTTATTATCCTATGCTATGTTTCTTTTCAGGTTCTTCATGAAGCTCACTTCGTATAACGCAGAAGCTAAACTTAGTAAGTAATGAATAAATTATGTTAGTTTGTTGTTATTTCTGTATATTAATTTTATAATATATATTTTTTTAAATATAAATAATTTACTTCATTGGTTCAATTTATTTTAATGTAACGTTAAAACTTACAAATTATAGAAAACAGTATTTGTTATAATTTTAATTGTTCAGACCTGTATCATAACTTTTTTTTTTCTTTTACAGCCAAATATGATATACTAGAAAAAGTAATCGATTATGATAAGGAACTTTTCGAGTACGTCGACGATAATAATACAATCGTCCAATTGACACACCGACGTGCTATATCTATACCAATAAAACTGTTTAATTTTAAAGAACTCAAACCCACCTTAGAAATAGTTGCATTTATTAAATTAGACAAAAAAAAGTCTTGCTTGTTTTCTATAAAAAATTATGAAAATGATATATTTCTTGAGTTGAGCTTTACACCGAGCGGCAATGATTCAATAAGAGCTTCGGTGGACATAGCTGGGTTAACACGTACGCGAGTTACATTTGAACACGAAGAAGACGAATGGACAAATATAATATTACAAATAGACGAAGACGAGCTTAGTTTATATAAGAATTGCAACCTTACTGACTACCAAAAATTAGATATGCCATCGTCTATTGAAATACCTAACGACGCTTATCTTATTTTTGGACAATCTGACTTCGATTCATCTTTGGATGACTCGACATTTGAAGTAAGTGTAACTTGTTTATTATGTAGTATAAGAAATAATTAAATATTTTAATGAACTAATGCGATATATATTTATTTAACATTAAATCACTTTTCGCCGAATTTAAGAGGTATTGCGTGTTATGATTCGCGGCAGATTTCCACACCGCGCTTTGCCTCAAAACGAGAGCGAAAAAATTAAGATATTAAATGTATCATTTCCTCGAGTGAGAATCGAAACCACAACTTGTTGTGTTTACAGTTGCGCGTTTGTGCCACTGCTCCACGACGTATATTTTAATCTAAAATATATATATATATATATATATATTTTAATCTAAAATATAACAAATTTATAATATTATTCCATGGATCAGTTACCGTTTGATTCTTGAGTGTGGATTAAATTTAAATGCATGAGAGCACGCTTCTAATTTTCTTACACAACTCTGTTAATTTTAAAATCTCTTGTGAATTCTCATATTACGAAGTTCTAATTAAAAGCTTAAAATAATCAGCCAATTTACAGTGAGACATTCACAATAAAAAAATTAAGGGTCTTTATAATCTGAACGATTGCTAAATTACCAAAGTTAACCTTTTATGGTAAGCATTAAGTTAATCATTTTAATATTTATTTTATATCTTTAAAATGATAAACTAGACAGTAGACAAGAAATAGTTTAAGAAATAAGCTACCCAGGTGCACACCAGTGCGTCCCCGCTGGTGTGTTAAGTGGTGATGAATGCGGCGTTGGGATCTGACACCCAACACGCCGTGTCTGGATCGCCGGAAGGTGGAGGACGTAGCTACAAATACTTACGGGAAATGTAAAAGGAGGGATGGAAGAAAAGATAAATTAGTTATTGTGATGTAATAGATGACAGAGATTTCGATGTTATTTGTGTGTCTGAGACCAAGCGAAACCGATTTACCAGCCCGTCAGGTCGCTTTGAGCGGTCGAGGTGCTGTAGAAATAAAACTGTAAACTACATAAAACATATAGAAATCCTAAAACCTATTGTTAATAATTAACAGGTATTCACCGGTCTACATCACGAATACTAATCGGTTTGTGTCGCATAAGCTGGCGTGGGCAGTGACAGCAATTGTAGGCAGGGAGGCAGTAGGTTTCAATTTCCAGTATTACATAAGTACTTGTAACAGTAATCACGACGGATTACGCGGAATGCGCAAGCTTCATCTGAATAGCGCTGTGTGGACAGACAGATTTGTAAACGTACAACATAAACGTTTCAAGATAACAATAGTCTGTTGCATTTTAAATACTATTTATGGCTGCTTTTTCTTGTTCTGTTATTTTGATTTCTTTTTTTTTTAGCTTAACGTTACGTCTAGCATATCGCAATTGAGACAGAGTGAACTTAGTTTTAAGACATCGTTCTGGACATCAGACACCAGACACCAGACTAGCTCTGGTAAAAAAGAAAAAAAATATTCATTTGCTCCGTGTGGAATCGAACCCACAACCCTCGTGTTTACTATGCTTTGTGATATAATATATTATTTGTATATAGCAATAGCTTGGAAACAATTTGGTTAATAATAGATTTGTTATTAATTTCCGGCAAAGCTTACCTTCAAGTCACGTAAGCAACATAATGGCACGAGTAGACTATGGACACTACACCGAACAATCACATACATCGAGTGTCCCATTAGCTGCGAACACGTTGTGTCCAAGTGTCTAGTGTTACTCAATTACCAGTTTGCATGTGAACAGGTGGAAAATAATTTCTGTACATTGCAAATGGACACTTGGATTCTAGAAGAATGATTAGAATCCATACTTGTTTAAAAACATGCGACATTGATGTCGAAATTTCTGTCGTAATTGAAACGTGCCATGAGTAAATTGGAAGATAAAGTGATATAATATGAAAAGATTTTGTTTGACAGTCACACTGCTTCAACTGTTATAGAATCTTCTTTTTTTAGACTCGACTAACTTTAGATAGAAATGTCAGTTACCCCTTGAGTTAACAACATACGGACGGCTATCTGAACAATTCATATATTAGCTCTGTCTGGCGTCTAAATCTCTTGAGAATTACAGTAAACTATCTCAAACAAATGAGTAACCTAGACATCTTAAAAGAAAAAGGAGTGACTCGAATTTATTTTCTTATTTACAAGCTACATTATTATTTTTATTATTCATATTACATATATTTAACCAAAAAATAAAAATAATAAAGTGGGGAACGGCGTGTCTTAAGACTAGGTTCCCTATACCTACCCTGCTGTGTGCGGGATACAGCGTGAAAATTTTTTAAAGTTAAATAGATAGCTGCATACATTGTCACGTGCTCCCATTAAAAGCATAGGTTAATACAAGTGTAAGACTTATCTATAGACATCTAAAAATAAGTTTCTACATCTCTCCATTTATAAAAAACGTTACCTATTTTTTTTATAACACTATAGCGAAGAATGGACTACCTTGACACTAGTCAAGGTAGTCCATTCCATAGGCTGGTCGTGGCGCAGTGGTAAAAATTGTGCTGCACAATCGACTGGTTGCGGGTTCGATTCCCACTCGAGGAAAGAAAATATTTATTTATATTTTCATTTCTTCGCTCTGGTGAAGTCAGCCGTGTGCTCCCGGCTTAGAATAGGATCACCCTGGTATTTTCGGTGTCGTAAGCGACTAAAGTACGTGTGGTAGAGTCACGTCACCAGTAATGGCAACACGCATGGGCAGACTCGACCGGATTTAATACCACCCCCGGCATTTAAAACCGGCGTGAAGTAGTGGCCCTTGCCACTGCGTTTCGCATTAGGTAATGCCGGGCCCCGGTGCCCTTCATCTCCACCTTAAAGGCTGGTAACGCACCTGTGGCTCCTCTGGTGTTGCATGGGGTCGTGGGCGGCGGTGATCACTTACCATCAGGTGACCCGAACGCTCGTTTGCCTTGTCCTCTCCCATAAAAAAAAAAAAAAAATGTCTATTGATGCCTGATTCCTTAACTACAGAAGTCACCTGAAAATGAACTATTCTGAATAATTTTTTGAAAAACAGTTTTTTTTTCTCAGTGTTACTTAACCGACATTCATTTTGTATAACTTTTTGGTTGCTTCAGTTTGCCTGAACTTTGGCGTAGCATCCATTAAGTTAAGTGGACTCTATGAAAATTATTTAAAAGCGAGACGTTATTTGGTCGAAAGTATTTTTTGATTATTTTTCTCAAATTTATATATGAAATGAGTTTAGTTTGCATGAAAATGGAATATTTAGATAGCGTATAAAGCCCGTATTTAAATTGAGCATACAACGAAAATATATTTTCCAATCTTTTTCACCTTAATATAGTTAATTTTCAAATAAAAATAAAATAACGTTTTTGGTTATTAGCATAGAAATTAAAAATATATATATATGTAATGAATTATTGAGTGTACCTATCTATCTTCTAAATTATATTAAGTGGCAGTTGAAGTGGTAAATTGCAACAGGTTTACTGATCATAATATATTTTAAAATTTGATATTTCTATTTTTAAATGAAACTTTATAAGCGAGTTGACTGACGTTTCGAACACTTTGCAGTCCGTGATATATCCATTTAAAATTAATAGTTTCAGTAAATATCTTGTAAAGTTATCACCAGTTAAGAAATACCCAATTATTATTGAAGGATCCTTAATTATTTTTACGCAAAGATAAAATATAAGTTTATTAGTAATTTACGCAATTTTTTAAATAACAATATATATATTTTTAATATTAAATTCCTAAGGCAGATTCATCATAATTTTATTCTATTCAAAGTAATGCTCAATGTATAGTTAATTTACCTCAAAGCCATTCATACTATGATATGATACATGTCACAATAATTTATTTCGCCCTAGTGAAGACATCCCTAACATATAAACGGTGGACCCTCATCAAACTTTTCTCAGGATAAAAGAGAAATATTTGCCAAACTTTACCAGCCCGTCACCTCTAAGCCCGCAGATAAATCGTCTGTTGCATATTCAAGTGAGAACTTACCTTAACGAATGTTATAAGGGAAGCTAAGAATATTTCATGAAAAACGTGACAGTTTTTTTTATAATTTCCTGTCGGCAGCGCTGTGTTTAATTTTCTATTTGAAATTCTTTGAAACCTTTGGCATATAGTTTGATGAATAGATAGAAATAAAAGATACAGCCACAACTTTTTTTACTTATATTTCAATTACTTAACTCATATTATCTTATACTTTTGCAGTTTTTACTATTTTATTTTGGTTGTAAGTAAGGACGTTATATCATTTTAAAGAATGTTATCGACGATATTGCATTTAATAAGTGTTTTAATTAATGAACTTTACTCCTTAGTCAAGGATATTGTTTTTAATTTTAAATGATATTATTATTGGGAACGACATAGGCAGATTAATAAATTGATTATTATGTAGTTCAAGCATCTAGAGCCAAATTTCTATCTCTATTCATCCTAAATCTAGAAACCTAATTTTTACTTACAACACGTTAGTCAAAATGTGTGGATTTCCTGTTTTGTTACAGATACGAAAGATATAACTATATATATTCATCGTCGTTTCTGTGGTAGGGAGCGGCGCCCCGCGCTGTACAAAATCCAAAAAGGTTTACATTTCCCTTTAGTCAAGCACTTAATCGTTAAATCTCTAATCTTTTAACTTAATATAAGATTTTTAACAAATATTTTAGTTTTCAAAAACTTATAGAAATAAAACAAATTATGAGTGTATTTTTACAATGCTTTACCGTGAATACTATTTACAGAATGCTCCTACATAAAGTTGTTTCTTAGAAAATCGATATCGAGTTCTACAGCTCTTCAGTGAAGAAGTTGAAAAACGAAACGGGCTTACAGGTAGACCGCGGTGAAATCTTTCTCGGAGAGCGCGTATTGAACGCGCGGCGATTTGTGGCCCAAAACAGTGACTGTAGCGTGTAAAAAATGCTTAATAATTTTGTTATAGTTCCTTTAAGTAAATTAAGTAAGGTAAGCAGAGCGAATCTATTGTTAAGAGACTCCATCCCCCACTCACTGCCGAATTTTTCGAAGCATTGATAGTTTCTTTTTTCTTTTCAAATTCAGTATAATAATTTCAAGCTCATATAATTACATATTTTTTCTCTATATTTTATTTGCTCTGTAGTTCTAATAAAATATAAACGGTTACATCTTACATACTACAAAATATTTGAAGTTTGCGGCTACGTGGACATAGTTTTTAGTTTACTTTACGCTAGTACGTGAACTCTAACTCCAAAATACATACAACTTCTTAAGATAAGTTAGAATTTAATTTAAAAAATTCAAGAATTGTTTCCCAAAATAAGCATGCTTAAAAAAATTTCGTCATTTTCTTTGTTTATAGGGAAATAGATATGTAGTAAGTAAGTTACATCTCGTATAATACAGAAAGACGAAGAAAATGTATACCTTATTCTATTCTATACTTTTATTTTTCCTTATTCATAAAAAATGGTATCTTAGTTGATGGAAAATATACTTTGTTTTTTTTTCTAGTGTTAAGACACTCGATTTCCTTTAAAACTTCCGTTTAACACTTTTTAAACACATTTTTTGTGAGTGTGATATAGCGTCAAGCTGAAAAAAAAAAATATTTTTAAAAAAATATTTTTTGCATACTTTTGTATTTGTACTTTAGATAAATCATTAAATGTATTAACTAAAAGTAAAATATCTTATTAAAAATCTAATATTATGAATGAAGAGTAAAATTTTTACTATCGGAATACTCAAATCGTGCATCTACAGAATTCAAAACGCAGATTGTATGTATCTAATTGTATAATATTGTTCTATTCAAACCGGGAACAAATAAGAAAAGAATCAGAGTATTCTAAATTAGATTTCCCCATATCATCATATCATAGCGAAACTCAAATATGATATAATATCATATTTGATGTGTGGCTTAAAATATATATTCATTTTTATGATTTTTGTTACTTTTAGCGTCCCATACCTCAATAGGCAAAAACGGTACCCCTATAGGATGAATAAGTTGTGCCTGTGTCCACTGCCTCTGTCTGTCGAGATTGCGTGGAACAATTGAACGGGACATTAGAGCCAACGGGATAAATACCGAAAATGGAAAAGAGCGTGCTAAGTGGAGAAAGTTGAACAGAAAAGCAGAGTATGGCAACAAACGACTCGTCCCGCGTCACGACACCTGAGTGATTCCTCCGGAATCCTAGTGGTCTCACTCCAGAGGCAGAAATATGCACTTTCATGTCACTTAATTCCTATGACGGTCTGACCGTGCCCATACAATCTCAGGCGCTCCTTGACCAGACCAGATCTTGGCGCTACATTACGGACTCCATGGATAAGTCGAATGAAAGTGTTTACTGCACCAGTCACCTCCCATTATTTTGCCTAAGCAGTCCTGGACATGGTGATTGATGCATTTAAAATCGTCCAGATAAACCAGCTCCGCATATTCTACAAAAACCTCGCATGTCCACAGCATTCATCTTTCTTTTATTTTTCTTCTGTAAGTCCGTTTCGCTGCCGTATCACAGCCCAGGTATCACCACTAGCACTGCACTGTGTACTGACATTTCGCTATATCATCAATCCAGCTGAGGCACCATTGACTCACACACACAATCCACACATCCATTTCAAATCTTCCACCTCTTCATTCACTATTGTTCTAATATTAAGACTGATCTTCTTCTTCCACAATTTTTTCATTTTTTCAATTCAAAAGCGTGAGAAAGTAGAAAATGGACTGTCTTTACACTAGTGTATCTTTGTAACCTGAAACACGCGGAATCTGGTGTAAAGTAAAAATATATATATACAACAGTTAATATTGTGAGTCGATTTTATTATTATTCATTTAGTAGAAATAAGTATTTTAGATTATTTGAAATTTTAAAGGAATATCTTATTTAACTTTTAAAAGTTCTATCGTCACTCAATCGATACAATATAAAGATATTAAAAATTAACGCCTTTCCTATTGAATATATAAAATTTTATACACAATTTATCAACACATTTTTATATACAAGCAAAATAGATCGATACTCTTAAAATTTAACTTGTTTAAGTGTTTTCTTGTATCTAAATATATAAATAAATTTTCTGTATATCCTTTCATTATTCACATACTAGTAATAAGCTTTAAAATACAACATTTCAATGTAACAATCCTTTATATACATACATACATTATATAGATCCTTAAATTTGCTTCAGTTCTCAAGCAGAAAATCCGATGATATACTGAGCTCAAAGCCTTATCATAATCTCGCACGTCTCTCATATTTCATACTGTGTAAGTGGAGAGGCCAACTATTTGGCCCATTCAGATATTTATTCACCTTTGATAGAATATAATTTCTATTTTGTACATGTATGGAAGATATTATTTAGATTTATAGAATTAGAAGATTAACATTTTTATTATAGAAAAAATATAATACATAGAGTTATTCGTTTAACAAATATCACTGCAAAGTAGTTTTATGTTATTTTGGTTAATTTATAGATAGTACGACGTTAGGTTCCGTCAAATATGGATCATTAGTTAGACTCTATCCTATTAAACAATAAAAAATAAATAAAAGAAATTGAGGATTCTATTACTACCACAATGATAATCTCATTGTAGTTAAAACCACGCACACATTTACACTATCCAAGCAAACATTATTTTTCCAAGCTTTCCAGAAGTAGCTTTAGAAGCAGCTAAAAATATAAGTAAATTATATATAATGTAATACTAGCATAAAATAATTATACCACAATTTATAATCTCCGCGCATTTTCAAGCTTAACAGAGATTATTAATACTATAAAGAAGTTTTCTTGCGTTTAAAAGAAATTTAATTAAGTTTTCACCATTATGTGGGAGGTGCCACCTCGTAACTGCGCCCAGAGCCGTCTTTTATCTTCGTAATTTTCTCATTTTACATCACAAATAATGCTGATTTTATTATTACAAGTTCATTATAAACGCATAGATTATTTGCTAAATAGGAAGCGATTCAACATAGATTACTTATTATACAGACCGATGATAGATAAGCTAATACAGGTGATAGAGGAAGTCATTCCCAACTTTTTTTTACCTTGTAAAGTAAAACATATGTAAATAAGATATGTGCGTAATTCTTCTCTTTCGATTTGCATCAAAATTTGCACACCTATTCAGATCTGATGGCAAATGTCAATATAATGACAATTTCTTAGCAAAAACCTAACGTCCTTGCAAGGATGGACTGCCCTTTTACTAATATTAGACAATACAATAATATTGTAACAAAAATCTAACGGCCTTGCAACGTCATCACATTCATAATATTACGAGTATATACAAATGTATGTTATATTATGTACACACTTTCATATTATATACAAATGTATAAAATATTATTATTATATTACACTACATTTGTTTCATTTAAATGCTACATTCGATATTTGGTACACGCTTACACGCAACTTAAATCTATAGCTGACGGCTTTCAGTTCATTTCTGTGATTAACAGAGTAAGTTGGGCGACACGGCAAAATATATTATATTAGTAGCGAGCTCGCTGCCGCAGTTCACTTTTGGTGCAACACGGATTCGTTGCCAATGACTTGTGATGTAGATTGTTCATAGTTGAAGTTTTTTTTTATGTTAGATTAAATAATATATGGTTATAATAAGTAGTGAGGGCGTCGTGGCGCAAAGGCACAAGGGTGTGATAATAATAGGCATAAAAAGAGGGTGGCGTGCCCACCCCTGAATAGTGTGCTGCCCACTCAAAAATTTGTATAAAATTTAAAAAATAAAATCTAAACTCACTTAATAAAAAACTAGTATTAAACCATAAAGTTCAAATCATATCATGATCCCATCATAATATATGTATTACAGTTCAAATTTAAATTAAACTTCCAAAATTACAACTTATTTGAAGTGAAGCTGTACTGTTGTACAGGCAGGTAAAAACTTTGGCATCTGGCGTTCTGTGTATAACGTGGGTTAGGTAATATCCGTTATGTCGTAACTTCGCAGCTGTTAGGGATTTACTTCCGCTAAACAAGGATTCAGCTACATACAAGTATCTATTTTAGAAGTGAAATTGCAGTGGCAAATATATAATAGTTTTAAATATTATATTTAAATGAGTGCTGTGACTAGGAAGAATGAAAGTCAACGCGGTGTCGAGTTCCGCTAGTCTGTAAATAAAAAAAATATTTTCCCATTTGTTATAAGAGAGAGAGAATTGTATGTCACGCATACAATTTTCGTCTTATTTCCATTTGTAATCACTATAGTGGCAGATGGACATGTGACAGAAGACTGCTGATTTATTTATGCAGAACCCCTACTACGAAATATTAAGAAAATTTATATATTATATTATAATAATATTTTCAAGTACTATACTAATCTACTATATAAATCTTTGGTCTTTTTCATCACACAAGAATATTGCTATTACTTAAAATAGCCACTCATATCTTAATATTCATAGAATTGAGAAACGTATGTACAAATCAAAGTAGAAATTTTCTAAAAAATAATATTCATTCGACTTTATATCTTTTTCCTTTTAAGTTTAAGATATTACGCATCACATAAGCCTTGGTATGAGTTATACCTAGAATTCCCTGAGATTACTTCACCGAATGAATTTCATCTTTTTAGTAAAATTTCATAATATGAATTTTCTTCTCAGAAATTTTGTAGTCTAAATGGTCTGTCTCCCTGAAATATATATATATATTTAAGACACGTACACGGTTTCTTATAGGGCGCCCTTAATCTAATCTAAGTTAAGCCATAGTCAATAATACTTTTTTTTCTTTTTATTTTCAAGTTTGAAATTGAAGAACAAAAAATAATAAATAAACTTCTCAAACTACAAAGGAGAATATGCTTCTTCACTGTTAAAGATATTTTTATTGGGCGAAAATATTTATAAAAGGAATAAAATGTGAAACCCACTGGTAGATGTGCATATGGAATGCTGTTATATTAATTTAACGTATCAGTGTAGGGGGGAATTGAACCTAGTCCAGACATCCATTTACAACTTAATATCCACTATTAATGCAATAAACTTTTTCGTTACATATCTATAACAATTTTTTTTATAAAAAATAGATAAATAAAATTCTCAAATGTAATGTAGCCTATATAATTTTGAGTTTTATTATGAGTCACTATAATATGCAGTCAATACTCTAAGAGAATAGCTTATTAGCTCGTACCGTCAAGATGCAGTGGCGTACGATTGACAACGTGACGGCTGTGGGTTCAATTCCCGCTCAGGGAAAAAATATTTAATAAATGTATTATACTGAAGCTGATAAGTGTATTAACACCAGGTTCGCAGATTATCTCTACCTACCCTGCTAGTGCGGGATACATCGTGAAGCTAGATGGCCAACATTCTGTGTCACAAAGGTTGTTCTGACAAAAATATATATCTTGACTGCACAGCCTAATTTGTGAGTGAGCCTCGTAAATTTGCAAAGTTTTGCAAAAAGTACCGCCATACATCCCAATGATAAATCACGTGACGTCTAAATACTTCGAGTGTTGCCATTTTAATACTTAAGTTTGCCGAAAGGAAAAGGGAAATATGAATTTTGAGCTATTCCACTTACTTGACTGTGTTTTTGAGTTTATGTTCAAGTTTTGAATTTATGATTTAAAGTTTTTACTGCTTTTTGCTTTGCTTGGGGGAAATTTTTTGCGTGTTGAGTGTTTTTGGGTCGTTTTTAGCTGTTTTAATTAAAGAAAGTGATACTAGTGGCAAAAAAATATTTATGTGTAATAAAACAATGTTTGTATTTGATTATTTTACTATAAATTATGTTACTTCTAATACAATTTACTAAATATTATAGAGATGAAATATCAATCAGCATTGAGATAAGATCTCTCTCACCTCTCTCCCTCTATAAGATTGAAAAACATAATTTTATGTCATATATTCCACGCAAGCGAAATGTGCTATGATATGACATATGTAATTCTTGTATAAGTATACAATACTATAATGCTACATAATGTTTCAGCTATCATATTTAATACATATTGATAGTATTAGGTTATTTTAGACGCTATAGTGTATCATATATTTTCTGTACCACTTAAATAGCGGAACTGAATTCATGGTTTTTTGTGTAAATTAAAATAATGTGGTTTTCCCGTTCCCATCATCACATTTACAGAATGACATTGTCCTTCTGTACTATAAAAACCTGGATAAATTATTTGTATATAAAATATTTTTGTTTTTCTAATCTCAAATTAATTTACGCATTGATCGATACGAGATGGGCGTGGAAAACGTTATTTTTAAAATTTCGTAAAATACGTAACGATTCAATTTTAAGTGACTCCAGATTGTCACTAGAATTATAAAGAAATCCAAATTCAGGCCACCCCTAGTAAGAACAAATGGGATAGTATGAAGCTGCATTAAAGAGCTAGGTGATTTAGCCTCACGCTGTATTCCGTGCATAGCAAGGAAAACAGGGGGAAATCGATAACGTAGTGTTAAGACACTCCGTTATTCATTTAAATTCTTCCGTTACACACTTTCCGGCTAATTAGTGAGAGGTTACATATTTAGTGGCGGATGTTTACCAGACCGAAAAAATTAAAATACAAAATATTTCATTCCTCAGTAGGACTCAAACCCACACCGGTTGCGTTGAATGTCACGTACTTGTATCCTTGCGCCACGATGGCCTCGTAACTTTTGTGCATTTAAAACAATAAGACAAAACAGCTTCTCGGTGTATCCCGCACATGGCAGAGGGAACTTCGTTTTAAGACACTCCGCTTCCCACTTTCCGCCGATTTCTGGAGGCATCGCGTGTTGAGTGGCGGAACTAAACGCCGCGCTTTGCCTCGAGACAAATGCCACATGATTTTCATATTATACGACCCTGAGCATTATTAATACGAAAACATCCTATTTACAATGTAACCAAGTTGAAACGCCGCAACGTTTAATACGCGTTTCATATAAAAATGGCTGCTTCCAAATTCTATAAATAATATAACTTTCATCCGAGACTTCAATTACCTTCCTCATGTTTGCGACGGTTGCTGTTATTTGCATATACGCTTGTACTGAGGCACTGTATCTCAAAATTACATATTGTGGGTCATTGTTTCTGATTTTTGTCGATATTTTCTTTTTCAAATATATGAAATTGCTCGTATTATTCCATGAAAATAAATTAGCTTCACGCTGTATCCCGCCTACAACAGGTTATGCACAGGGAACTAGAGGCAGAGGGAGTGAGTGTTAAGACATTGCGTACCGTGTGGCCGAACTCAACGCCGCGCTTTGCTTTTGATACCAGAGTGAAGAAATTTATATAAACTTATATTTTATAACTTTAAATAAATATACCATTTCCCCGAGTGGGGATCGAACCTACAACCAGTCGTGTTTATTTACTTTGAGCCTCTGCACCACGCCTCGCCTTATAGTTCAGATTTAAATTAAGTACTAGAATATAGTGCTTTATACAAAGGCGTGTTTGTTTTGTGTTGTAGCTTCCATTCCCATTTGAGGAAAATAAAATATATAATATTTAATACTTTATTTCCTGGCTATAGTAACGAGGCAAAAGCGCGGCGTTGCATTCCGTCGCTTAACACGCAATGCCTCCAATTTAATAAGCAAAATTTGTAAGAAAATTTCATTTCCTATGAAATATGTTTTTACCACTTTTTATCCAAGAAACGGATATTAAGCTTCGGTAATATTTGATATCTTCAACGTAACTTGTAACTTTGGCCGTCTATTCATTATTTATACTATACTGTTCTGGTTATGTTAACTTAGGTGGATACTGTTTGAGTTGTACCTAACAAGTTCGAGTCCCTCAATTTTAATAATATTTTTCTTAGTCGATGAATAACACTTTAATAACGTTAAACTATTTATCAAATAGCATTCTGTCATCAACCAAATGGTAACGTAATGGAAAGAAACCATAAACGAATATATTTATAAATTAAAACTTATTTAAACCTTATTAATTATTATTTGAAATGGAATTTGTTTAGTAACTACGGTTATCATAATTTTCATTTAAATAATACGACACCCTGATGAAATCTCTATCGTGCTCCGTGGTAGGGCAGTACAGGATTTTTTACTGAATTTCCTCTACATTTTCCTTATTAGCACTAACATGCGTTGTATGTACCTTACGTACACATAGTTTCTACATTTTAATACTTGTCCTCAATCTTTTATCACCAATAGATATTTACGATTCTCTGATTTGGAAATATTGTTAGAGGAATATTCTAATAAGACTAATAAGACTCTCGACTATTTTTATAAAACCACAGACTAAAAACGCTGCATAAGCAAAAAATTTCGATAAGAGCAGAAACAAAGTTATACAATACGAACTTCAACAAAGCTGTGATCACACAATTGATACATACTTTACTGCTTAAAGATTTTTTTTTTTCATAAGATAATTTTTTCATAAGATGTCGTCTGAAAAAACTTAATCTGCGTCTTTATATCACTATCGCTTTGTAGAATTTCTAGTAGATGGTTTATTGTTATTTTTTAATACTTTCATTTCACCTTCTTGTGGCTTTCTAGTTTAACCTAGTACTGGTTTGATTTATTGACAGAGGCTAACAGTCATATTTATCTGATTGTATTTCCCTGATCTGAAAGTACAGAGTTGAATTCCGCCAGTATCATTGTTTGACCTTGTTTTTATCTGTAGGTACTCCAGAATAATAAAAAAATATACACCTTTAAGTTTTAAGTAATATTTATGTTTTATTTTCAGGGTGAAATAAAGCAAGTTCAAATTTATTCAAACTCTGGTTCCAGAGATCTATATAGATTGGATGCCTGCAGTGTAAGTTTCTTGCAAAAAATATTTAACACGTCACATCATATAATATATTTAAAGGCATACAAATTAATATGAACTAAGTTACATTCAAATTTTAAATGAGATTTATGTATTTTTAAAAAATGATAATTGATAACGATTACTTACATATTAGTATATTATTCTAATTGAAATGAATATTAACTTATATATTTACATATAATTATATTATATACAAATACATAAGTATTTTATCTTACAGGACATAAAGCTTCCAGATAGTGTAAGTTATATAAATTGGCAAGACTCTTGTATTGGCTTTCGTTGTTTTGAACTGCACTTTCCTATCTATTGTTATATTTTTTTCTCATCTATTTTTTGCCTTTCACAATATTTAAATAGATGTCTTATTCCTTTTATTTATTTATTTATTTATTTATAAGTACATCTTAGATAAATATACTTTAATATCAATATGTAGGCTATAATAAATAAGGCTTGTTTTATTCTATGGGGCACTGTAGTGTAAGTAACAATTATTTCTTTCGTAGATTGACCATGAAGGGAGCGATATGAAGGCCGTAAGTCGCTTTTTACTAATTACACTAAAAAAAATCTAAAATAATATTAGTGCACTTGTTATGAAACAATAAAATCTTTTATTTTTGGGCTTTTTTCACATTTTTAATGGAACTCTATAGCCGGTTTAATCGTGTATCAATTAGAAGTAAACCCGTGACTACGTACTACTACAAAATACACTAAACTTCTAGTTTCCAAAAATCAAACTTATTTTTTTTTAAGTAGATACTATTCCACAGTCGGGACAAAAATTAAGAAAAACATAAAATTTTGAACATCTTGGATGGTTTCCAAGAGGCGCATGTTCAAATCTCACTACGTTCAAAGTTTTATTTGTTTTCTAAAAAGCGTTTGTAGTACTAAAATATACAATTAATCCGGTTACAGAGTTTAATTTTAAAAGTTATACGACTTGATTTAAATATATAATAATGTAAAATATTATTTGCTGGTATTGAAATAATTAGAGACGTCAACTGTAGCTATTTTATTCTATAAAAAAAAACACTGTTTCTTGTAGTGCTTTAGTTAAAAGCTTAAAATCTAACCTAATTAACGTTAACGTTAACCGATTCTAGGCATCTTCCAAGCCAGAAAATCTCGAGAAGGTATGTTGAATGTATTTAGTAATCTGTTAGATGTATGCTTTTTTGTATAAATATTATTAAAATTATTTCTTGCATGAAAGACAATATATATATCTCAGGTGAAATTATAATAAAAAAAAATTGTGTACAAATAAGAATAAACGTAAAGTAAAAAAAATAATGTTTTTTTTAAATAAAACCGTTCAAAATTTCAGTTCTCCACAGACGAATACGGCGACGATTATGACAAAGGGGGTGATAGTTCTGGTAAATAATATATTTATACTTTGTTAATGTACTAACTAATTCATAATAAAAAAATAAGAACGTGACGGTCGTGTGTTCGGTTCCCGTTTAGAAAGTGTACAATTTAATATTTTGATTTTCTCGCTCTGGCAAGGAGACAGACCCGGTTTTGTCACAAAACATACAATGCCTCAAGAATTCAGAGGAAAATAGGAAACGTTGGTGTATCAACCGTGTAGGTTACCAGATCTCTCCTGCCTATCCCACTGCTATCTGCGTTATCACGCAGCGTGCCGGTAAAAAAATAACAAAAAAACTTTACTTAAATTTCAGAAACAGACACTACCGATACCGATACCAGTATACCAGAGAAAGGAGAAAAAGGTGACAAGGGTGAAAAGGTATATTAAATATAATTATATTTTAGATAGAACACTGTTAAGTATTGTTGCACATTGGACTATAAACGCGAGTTGTAGGTTCAATCTACACCCAATCATTACATCGAATACGATAAAGTGGAGAACAAATTACTCTGAAACTAGGTTCTGTCTCATCGTCATTATAATTTATGTTCATATCACTAATAGACAATTTTAGGAAAGTAATAAAATAAATGTTGTATTATTAAATTTGGTACATGATATAAATGTGCTAACGCCATCTGGACTTATAATCTGGACCGTTAAATCTTTTGCATCGATGACGTTAAAACGTAAACTCTGTAGCCGTGGTGGTGAGAGTACATAAATACTGATTTTTATAGGGAGAAAAAGGTGATACAATAAAAGGATCTATCGGTCCACAAGGACCACCAGGTCCTGGAGGACGAGAGGGTCCACGTGGAGAAAAAGGATCTGAAGGGGTAATATAATATGTATTATTTATATAACTAATACGTTTTATTTATGTAAATAGTACGTCTTTTTTAATTCATTGTAAGTATCTGTTTGTTTTGATTTTGTAGGAAACAAAATTATAACGAAAAAGATTTAGAGTAAATATGCACGCGATAGAGACATAGGGGCGAGAAATGTCCTTATAAACTACTTAAGGGTCTTCTTTTATCTGAAATCAGGAGAAGATCCAGGGATCTATTACATTTACAAAGCCAGCATTAGTAGAATCATTTCATGAGTGATTAAAACGCGAACCTCACCAAACTTTCACTTAGGTAGCAAGTCCCCGGTGAATGCTTAGAAATTTCTCCATATTATATAATTAAGCTTTCAGTCAACGTGCTTTCTCGCTTGGGAAAGTATAGATAAAAATACAAATAAAAAATGTATAATTATTTTACAGTCATGTACATGTTCTGGGGATACAATTTCGAAATATCTTTCGACAATGCCAAAAATGAAAGGACCTCCGGGCCCGCCCGGCCCTCAAGGTGAAGATGGTTCACAAGGAGTACAAGGTCTAACAGTGAGTGTTGATAAAATAGTTTTATGGAAATTAATATTTGTGAAAATTAAAACCATTTCAATCTTACTTGTGCCAAGGACTTAAATTTGTAATTTATAATATATAATTATTACACATTTAGTTCATAATGATGATACATAGATACATGTATGTTATAAAATATATTTTTATTTTTTAATTGATTTAATTTTTTATTAATATGAATGTCAAATTGGAATAGTATATTTTTAGGGTCTGACAGGAAAGGAAGGGCCCAAAGGCTTGGATGGTGAACCAGGACGACCTGGAGACATTGGGGCACCAGGGAAAGATGGTGAAAAGGGACAAAAAGGGGAATCCGGTAGAGATGGATACCTTGGTCCTCCAGGACCTACAGGGCCCATGGGTCCGCCTGGACCACCTGGACCTGTCTTTAAGGTGATTTAAAAAATATATGTTTTTACATTAAACATATACAACACTACAACATATACAACATTTAATGTATACAAGGTTTCCAAAGTCGACAGTATCTTATTGTAAGTGCGCTGTGGTGGGTTCGATTCTTACTCAGAGAAGAAAGTTATTCTCATATCTGTCTTCTAGAAAGACTTTCGCCATTGAGTATCGCAACTCAAATCGTAATATCTCGAATTTGGGCGGAAAGTGGAGAACAGAGCGTCTCGATACTAGGTTATTTCTGCCTACCTGTCATATGTGAAATACAAGGTAAAACTGAAAAAATATATGTTCAAATACGTTTAATATTATGAAACAAATAGTGTCAGAAGTATGTTGACAGGAAATAGAAGAGGCAAAAGTTCCAATCGCTGGTGAAAAGGGTGAACCAGGTCCAGTAGGACCCCAAGGGCCCCCTGGGCTTGTAGGTCCTTATGGACCACAAGGAGAGAAAGGAGACCAAGGACAGAAAGGCGATAAGGGTGAAGAAATTATTCATAAAATTTACGTAAGAAAAAACTTTAATGATTCTAATTTATTTTGAGTATAATGTTAATGCAAATGTATAAATATAATAAATAAACGTCCCACCAAAATGTACCCTTTCTGATATTCTTAGGGACTTGATGGTAAACCAGGTCCGCCTGGAATTACTGGGGATCCAGGAGAAAATGGAGTACCAGGACAACCAGGTAACCACGGTCGACACGGAGATAAGGGATTGAAAGGTAAATTTTAAATTAATAAATAAATTGTAAAATAAATAGTAAAAATATATTTTCATCTATTATTATTTCCTTATAGGAGATAAAGGAGACAAAGGTGACCTCGGTCCACCAGGAAAAGCAGCAAAGCTATCTGACATACTATATGAAGATATGGATGATATTGAAAGTTTGTGAATAGTTAAAAAATGTAAAAATTTATAACAAACAACAGAGGATGATATATATGCATTTGTGAAATATTTTCAGGTGAAGCTGTGATAGAAAAACTAAGAGGTTACAAAGGTGATAAAGGATCACAAGGTCAAAAGGTATCAAATTAAATCGAGAATATTTTTTACCACACTATTATTTGTTAAAATTAAGCAGTGTTTTTAAACTCATGATTCGCGGATTTATATTTTTTAAATGTGGGATATATTATATTGTGGTGTTTTTACACTTTTCATACAAGATTTAATTATAATATGTTTTGTTTATTTTAATTACTACAATAAAAATTATACAAATATTTCATCATGCTGTAGGGTGATATGGGTGATGTCGGACCTATTGGCCCTAAGGGTTCTGAGGGAAATGATGGTCAACAAGGATCACCTGGCGAAAAAGGTTCTCACGGTCATAAAGGAGAAATTGGCCCTGAAGGCCCTAAAGGTGGAAAAGGCGAAATGGGAGAACCAGGTCCACCTGGCAACGTTCCTACTTCAGCAATCAGTTTAATGAAGGTATTTTATGAAAACAAATATTATTAATAAATATAGAGTCCGTCTTGGACTAGTAAGTGTGACTGCAAACATGGTGGTTATATGCTCTATTCCTACTGGCATAAGTGATAACAATTAAATTACTTTGATCTTTGAGAAACAAAGTGTCTTAACACTAGGATATCACTTTCATAGTATTTTGTTATAGACAAAATGGAAGGTTGTATTATTCAAAACCGCAATGACATCACAAATTGAACAGAATTGAATTGAATTGAACATAAAGTGAGGGATGGAGTGTCTTAACACTAGGTTCCTACTGTCTATTTAGTTATACCGGAAAAAGCGTGAAGCTACTATAATAGATTTTTGTAATATGTATTCAAACAATAATAATTTGTTATTTAACTATTATTATAGGGGCCGAAAGGAGATCCAGGTGAAACAGGTAAAGCAGGCCCACGTGGACCAAGTGGGAACGCTGGTAAAAAAGGTCCTCCCGGGCCTCGTGGTTACAAAGGTGCCAAAGGTGAACTCGGAGACCACGGGCAAAAGGTAAATAGTTAAATATAGTTTTTCAATAATAATATAATATTTTCTATTGAATAACACAATAGATGTTAGCTACCTATTAGCGACTATTAACAAATTATTTAGCTGTAATCTTGATTTATTTTGTTAGTTTAATCACTTTCAACGGACGCGTAGACTGTGTATCTATTATAAAATAAATACATTACGATACAGTGCTTGCTTTAATATTTAATTATAATTAAAATTTAATTATAATTAATTATATAAATAATTAATATTTAAAATCTATTATAATTTTAAGGGCGCTACAGGGTCCAAGGGCGAAGAAGGAGTAATGGGGCCTAAGGGAGAAAGAGGGGAAACTCCATTTGTTGACATTGCAAAGGTATATCTTTCTCTGATCTGTATAAATTTTCAGTGTTGTGAACAAACTGCACACTGATATGAAGTGTACAGTAACAAAATAATACATATTTTATTTCGTACTTTTTTTTTATATGATAAAAAATAGAATTGATTTATAATGCGTAAAAATGTTGTAGCTTAAAGGTGAAAAAGGCGATAGGGGTGAAACTGGAGAACCAGGAGAGGCGGGGACACCTGGGGCTCCGGGTGTTTGTAAAGAAGCCAGTACATTAACAGTTACTGGGCCACCTGGTCCTCCTGGTCCCCCAGGATCTCCTGGTGTATCCATAATTGGTCCAAAGGGAGAACCTGGTGGAATAATCTCTAAAAGCACCTTATTTACTTTTAATGACATCAATGACAGTGCAGGTACGTAACTTTAGTTTCAATAAAATTTAAGCATTTTTTTTTTCTATATTGCGGAAATAAAACTTTTTATCTACTATTAGAATCCTTATGATTACAAATTTTTATAAAGGCGTTAAGTTTATTTAAATGCTATAAAATTACAACAAATTTCTTATATACGAGTACACCGTAGTTGTTAGATAATATATTTTTAAAAAAAATCTCGTAAAACAAAAACTATTGAAGCTTACATTAAAGCATTATGCTATCGGTACAAAATATATATAGTGTAATGATAAAACTATACCTTTGTAGGTGGTTCAAATGAAGACGAATTTTATTCGGCAGAAACGGTTATATACAAAACAAGTACAGCTCTGTTTAAGGTATTTATTTTTGGATTTACATATCTTTCTTTAAGCCTGAAAGGGCCAGGCAGACCAAGATAATTTATGTATGATCCATACTCCCGAGTGTGGATCGAGCCTACAATCGTTGTATATATAATTTGATATGATGGTGTTTTACACCACGATAGCGACTAGTTAAACCAAATCATATAAACATTGCAGGTTTGATTCTCACTCGAAGAATTAATTATTTTCATTTCCTTGTTCTGGTAGTAAAAACGTGATTTGAGTTCCATCACTCGACAAGAAGTGTCTCAAAAATTAAGTGGAATTTGGGAAGCGAAGTGTATTAACACTAAGGTTCTACTGCCTGCCCCCCAATGTGTGCCGGACCTATCACAATGTCCATTCAGGCTTATCTCGGCAACTCACATTTTCTTTGTAGAAATCTAAAATTTTTTTTTTACATATATTATTAAATTTCTATTTCCGTTTCAGAGAACTTCCGTGACACCATTGGGTACATTAGCTTATATTTTACAGGAAAAAATATTATTATTACGTGTTGAAAATGGATGGCAATATGTAATAGTAAGTTATATTTCTGTTATTATTCTCTGAGCCTCTTTCAACAGCAATAAAAATTTGAATTTTATATACGTATAGGAATGTAATTTTTTTATATATATAAATATATTAGATATAGCTAGTGGTACAGATCCAAATCCAAGTTAATTCTAATTGCATATTATACTTTAGTTAGCCATTTTCATAATAGATCAAAGGTATTTTTTATATCCTATCTTAATTTCTTCTATATGAAGGGTAGGCAGAGGGAATCTAGTGTTAAGACACTTCGTTCCGCATTTAATATTAAGATTTTTTATGTAAATATGTTATTATATTGCCACAAAAAGGTATAATATATTCTTATAGAGCAATCTGTATGTGAGTCAATAATTAATAATAATTTTTTCAATAGATGGGTTCATTCTTACAAACTAGAGATTCGCACACCAGCACGACGCCAAAATCTAATTTTCATAGTACAAGCCCAACGGAAAATCCTTCGCTCGCTGCAACAACACCGAATAGTTACGTAAGTTCTTTAAATTTATTTCTATTATTTTACGCCATATCTCGCATATAGCAGAATAAGCATACGATATTTAGTGTCAAGTTACTCCGTTCCTACTTTCTGCCATTTAAAATAAAGCAAATATTGTGTTATTGATTTTCAGTAAAATCAAAGTTTTGTATACCAGAGCGTACAATTCTCCTATTATGCATCAATTTTTTAACGTACAATCTTCTGTGTGTACAAAAGTAACAGAATATAATTAGTGATCAACTAGCACGCCGGAACGCCATAAATAAATAACAACAACTAAAAGAGGAATATTTAAAAAAATGTAGTTATAATATATTATTTGGCATATTAATATTTACAATCCAAAATTCAGAGGAAAATGGGAAACGGAGTGTGTTAACACTAACTTCTCTGTGTCTACCATCCTATGTGCGGGGCACATGATTTGATTTTATTATTAAAAACGGTTTTAAAAAAACAGCGATTTGTGGTCTAATAAAATATTTTAGCTAAAATTATATTTTACAGGAAATATGTAAATGTTATTAGTTTGTTCAATGATCCACATTTTCATTTATAACTGCCTTATTTACATTACATATTAATATTTCATAATGAGATATTATATTCTATGGTCCGTTGAGTTCCATCACTCGACACTCAATGTCTCGAAAAACCGAGAACGTAATATTTAATTAAATTTAGTAGGGATTGAACCCACAGCAAGTAGATATTACAGTCACTCATTGTGCCCCTGCGGCCACTAGTGCTGAAATATACAAAAGTGCAAAAAAATATTTAAAGTGTTATCAAAACCTTCAAGTATTAATATTGTACACAAAGTGTATTTGTGTGTTTTAATATAATAGAAAAATGTAAAAATATTAATATATATACTTTTAAAATATTTTTTTTATTGTGAGTGTTATGTTTATCTTATTATAATATATATATATTATTCACAAGAGAGCCTTACGTTTTGCTTCGTAAATACTAAAAGACCTAAGCTGATAACAATAAACCCTTTAAAACAGTCTTAACACAACGACGTCCTTGGGCCCTACAATCTCTTAAACCTTAATCTTCTTGTATTTCTCCCCTACAGTTAAGTTTGAGAGAAATTATTTACAGTAATACTATTAAGGATAGCGTGTGAGTAAGCACGGTGAATGTGGGTTCGATCTCCACTAGGGGATTGAACTATTTACAAAATCCCTCTCTGATAAGACATAGCTTGATGTTTAGTTCTTAAATTTAATACATGAAATTAGGCGGAAAGTAGAGAACGGAGTGTTTAGACTCTAACTTCTTACTCTGTTGTATTAGAGACAAAGTTTGAAGCGACAACATTATACAGAACATAATGTCTACTTAATAATGATATTTTCTATAAAATTATTTACATAGAAAAATATGTATATGCATGCTACACACAATTTTATATATATTTATATCATTTTCAAATTATTTGAATCTGTTTATAGATTCGCTTGGTAGCATTGAATGAACCATATCCAGGGAACATGCTGACGCCAAGTAATAGGACTGGAAGAAACGCAGCAGCTCAAGAGTGCTACAAACAGGCTCAGAAATTGCATCTGAAGAGTAGTTTCGTACCTTTTCTATCTAATAGGTAAAATTTAAAATATTTTATTTGGTTTCATTTGATGTCAATGTCGTTACGGTGAAAAGAGCCTCACTGTTTTAGTAAACTTGGCTTGAGTTTTGTTTATTTTTAGTTTTCTTGCATGTTTGTCGAGTTTTTTTTAAATATGATGTAAATATTTCATTATATGTAAATAATTAATAGTAAATCTCTCTGCGTTTCCTATTATAAGCGTTATACAGTGTGAAACCAATTAAATATCTTTCTTAAAAGAAATAAATACAACAAAATCAGTTACATATTTTATTATATTTTTGATAAATGTGATCGTGACTGCTGAGTGCTGGCTAATATAAAATACTCTCAGATCTGCACTTTTGAAAATAGCGCTTCGTCTTGAATAACAAACACGAAAACGCGAACCACGAGTGAACGAGTAACAGAAACACTGGATATAGATATATTGATAAAATTGGTTATGGGAGTTCTCAAAAGAAACATTTATTTTTTGCTTTAGGAATGAACGACAAATATATTTTTTATAAATAAAATTAAAAATTTTGAAGTCGAGCCGAGCCCGATATTTATATGTATAACTTTAAATTTGTCGAATTATAGCAAACTTTTATTATTTAATACAGTTTACACACAATCGCACAGACGAATACTATTAATAAAGCATACAGTACACGAAATATGAGGCTAATGAACCCATGAAGGGATTTTTTTATATAATAATTAATAACTAAAATACAATTTATAAAGAAGTATCTACAATTCTACGAACGTGTGTATGTTCATATACTCGTACTTTTTTCTTCAAAAACCTAATAACTATATATAATAGTTACTACACAAAAAATATATAAAACATTTCCCAAATCTAAACCATTTCTTTTATACTTCAGGATAGATGATCTAAGATCGATAGTGCAGCAGGAGAGGACCAGGAATATACCGGTAGTTAATTTGCACGGTACAGTTTTATTCGACTCGTGGTCGTCCATGTTCAATGGGTCTGGCTCACCGCTGCTCTCGTCAGCAAGTATTTACAGCTTTAATGGAAAAAATGTACTGACCGACCCTACTTGGTAAGTTGGTTAGATTTTTTTGCATAGTAATTATTTATATATTTAGATTCGACTCCTATTCGAGGAAGTAAATTATTTTAATATACTCATTTCATTTGGGTTATATCATTTAATGAGAATGACATGATGATTTACTCAAACCCATTACTCGTTTTTATTTCAAAAAATAATCTTGCACAATAGGTAAAAGACCTATGTTATCAAGAATATTTTGCATTATTCTTGTATTTAAAAAACGAAAATACAATAAGATAAGTTATATTATATTTCCTTACCACGTCTTATTATATTTTATATTGTCAGAATTTTACTTTATAATTCGAAACATTAATTAATTATTTATTAAATAATTATTGATCTTAATAATAATATTTTTTTTAAAAAACAAATATCTCTACACTATAATATAAATTTAAATAATGGCAGAAAAAAAATCTCACAGTTAAATATTTTCATCCTAGGCCGAATAAAGCGGTGTGGCACGGAAGTAACTCATTCGGTATTCGTGAAAGGCGGGCGTTCTGCGACGAGTGGTCGGTTGACAGCCCTGACAGACATGGTGCAGCGTCATCATTGTACAGCAGCCGGCTGTTGGAACAAGAACAGTAAGTACACCCCCAACCCCTTTCCTCTTCTTTACTTCCTATCTTTGAGTGTGAGTGGAAGAGATAGTTGTTTTAGCGATAAGTTCATCTCTTGCACATTTCCGTTTTTTCTGATAGGTTATGGGTTCGAACTTACAACCCATCGATCCCCACTCGAGGAAGTGGACTATTTAATATACTATTTTCATTTCTTCGCTCTGGTGTTGGGTCAAAATATACCTCCATAATTCGGCAGAAAGTAGAAACCGAAGTATCTTAACACTAGGCTCCCTATATCTACTCAAATAATAAATATACAATACAATTCCTATAACAATATATAAAATATAACTAATCTATAAAAAAAATATATAAATATTATTCGGTAAAATACATTAAACAAACATAATTCGCACAAGATAAAATGTAACTACCCTCAACACAACACTGAACACGTCTAACGCGGACGAGTCATTAATTTAAACGGCTTTTGTTTACCATACCGAAGACAAGGATGGACAGGGACAGGGACAGGGACAGGGGTAAACCGTTAAAACTTGGATATTAAACTCACTGGAAACAGGCTTAAAATGTATCTATTATTGGATACCATTAATAATAGTCTCGAGTTTGATATGTGTGTCTGTTTTGTAATAGCAGTTTATTTTCGCAGTCTAATGCTTTATCCCACTTTATCTCACATAGCAGAGTGTCTTAATACTATGCCTATAGTGTTAAAATATTATTTTCTCCACTTCCATTGTCCATTGTCCATGTATAATAATTTTTCACTTCCAAATAGAAAGTGAAATCTAGTGATGCTGTTAATAATGTTAAGCTTATTTAGTTCTAATTACTGTAAGTAGATTAAAGAGGATGAGCGCGCTCATCTCGATAAATATTTGAGGTCAGCGATCAATAATCCGGCATCTCTTTATACTAACACGTATTAAATACACCATATTGGCGCAGTGGAACAATGTCTGTCTGTAAACGCTGTTGCTTTGGTTTCAATTCCCACTCAGAAGAATGTAATAATTATAAATATTTTTTTTGCTTATACTACTGTTGTACTGAGGACGGTATAGCGTGTAAAGCTAAAGTAAAAAAATATTTAAATATATATATTAATGTCACAATATGAATGTGGAATGAATAAACGATTCCCCTCCCCCTTTATATTTTGTAAAGATTCGCTTTTTCACATATACATATAAATGTTTTTCAACCATCAACCTCATATCTGACTTATACTAATTAAATATATTAAATAAACTTATTTTGAATTACTATTTTCATTTATTATGTGTACAATATTTCTTTCAGATACTCCTGTGACAAAAAGCTCATAGTTTTATGTGTAGAGGCTACATCGAAAGAGCATAGAAGATTTAGACATCTCCGTCCTAGGTAAGTTTTACTTTTATTAGATTGTGAATATATTATTAAAAAATATATTTAATTAAACGAAATTCATTTTAAGAAAGTCTTATTTTTTTAATAACTATTAAATTTACCAATTATGATTATTACCAATTATTATAATAATTTCTCTAAAAAGAGAAGAGACGCTTAGTATTCCACTTTTGTTGATTCGACTCGGTAACTCAGCCTCGCCACTACATGTGTTTACACTGTATTATTTAAGCATGTAATAATTTTTTTGTACATTCTATATTTTTTCAGGTATCAAAGGCGGTACCAGGATCAAAATAGTGAAACATTCGATAATCGGATACCGGGATTATAATAAATAAGCAAAATTTTTTACACATTTTTAAAATAAAATAATAAACAATATACCAATTATATGATATAAAATGAATAATATTTGAGGCTTATTAATTCTATCCAAGATTTGTAGAGATGTTCTACTCTTAAACTGAACTTACAAATACATACAAATTGTATTTTTTTCACTCAGTACATATTATATTAAAAATAGCATCAGCAAAAAAATATCTAAGAAGTTTGCGTCCAATCGACATTATATGATTTTGATTTGTCTGTTCCTTCAAAATTTATAGGGACGCCCACATAAAAAAAATGTATAATTCTGATCTAGAAAAAATAAAGTGTTTACACCGGTATAATAATGAAAATATTTTCAGTTACAATATAATAGACATATTATACTTAGACTAGAAAATAACCCTAATTTAATATATTTAAAAAATATATTAAATTAGGGTATTTAAAAAATACATTAAATTAGGGTTATTTATTTTCCTTTTTTTTTGCTGATGCTATTTTTACGTCAAATTGCCTATTTCTGTGTGTTTGTAAGCTCAGTTTTTTTAAAGTCAATATTGTGGCCAAACAAACATTGACATGGATTTTTTATTTTTACTTTAAATATGAATAATCGAGTGTACTAAAATATTTATGAATATAGTATTATTACTATAAGTTTTGCAAAACGTGTATTTTTAATGAACATTTAAATTTTAAGTGTATATCAATGAAAATAACTTAACACGCTTACTAAGTTTAATTTTCACTTTATACTCATAAGGTTATTAGATATTATTGCAATTTTTAATTTATATTAATTATATATTTAGAGACAACATCTAATTACTAAGTGACTGATAGACAACGCACAGACGAAATGACTAAACTTTGAAAAATTAAATTTGGCATATATACGCAGTTTGAGGAGTGTAGGTTAGTACGAGAACGTAAACGGAATTTTCCATTTTTGTTTTAATTTATAGCCAGTCGTGGCGCAGAGGCACAAGCGTGCGACTGTAAGTGCGATTAGTTGTGTGTTCGATTCCACACGAGGCAAATAAATATTTAATTTCAAAGCGCGGCGATGAGTTTTGTCACTGAACACGCGACGCCAGAATTGTATGAAAAAAAATATAATTGCATAGAAGTTGAGTGTGATTCATCATAATGAATCGCACTCAACATCATTACTTTGCATTACAAAATATATCATTTTCACTTAAAATTTCAAAAAAACCTGTCTATAATGTTGCTTCTGTAAAAACCTAATGCCTATTATTTTAGAATAATGAATACGCCCAGCACATTAGCATATAAATAGTCTTAGATAAAAATATTGGGAGAACAGCATTTACCTGTATGTTACATTTACCCAGAATTAGCAAAGAAAATTGAAAACACTTTATTTCTTATGAATAATGTATTCTTAACAAACTATTTTAACTAATATAATGTTATTACAAAATAGAAATAGGTAATTTACTATTTTATTATATTATTATTTTTAATATTTAAGTATAACGCTTCGCGCGATTCATTAAGTCAAAGTATGATTCGTTATTTAAATTTATATTTTATAATTATTATTGACTGTTTTCGTAGCGTAAAAATTAAGAACTAATAAAGTTATGTATCTATAAAAGATATATAAAATTTGAACGAATTTTAAAAATAACTTGCATAGTCAGCCTTATAATTATTTTGTTTGCGTATTACATATAATTTTAAATAAAACTGAAGCTTGTAGTATATTTAAGTTTTTAGTTGTAAGCTGTAAACTGTAAGGACTAGTTTTATTTGTTAATCAATTTTTTTTTAAATATTATATTAATAAAATAGTTAATCGAAAAAAATGTTAGTGCCATTATAATTTTTTGTACTGTTTAAATAAACATTTTAAAAACCATTGTCGCTTTATTCATTAAAAAAGAAAATAGTTATTTAAGCATCTGAAAAGAATATTTTTGTTACAGAGATTGAACAAATTCCTAACATATTATCAGTATATTATGATCAAACTAAAAAAAACCTTAACTTTAATAACTATTGTACGTCCATTTTAAAAAATAACTAATTTTCTAAAGTTTCCTTTAAAATATAACTAAAGTGTACAATCTCTATCACTCTTTAAATAAACATTTTTGTATGAATCTGACGTGAAAATACGTAAATTTTGCATGCATCGTAAAAAATCCGGATCCATTACAGTGAACTCTACAAACTCATTTGCAATAACAGTCGGAACTCTTAATGCCTCTGAATAACTGCCGCAAGATTGTAATAACCAGAGTTTTAAAACTGCCAGATTTTCTTTACTCTTTTTAAATTGAACTTGAAATTAGTTTGATAATGTAAAATGAAAAATTTTAATTTGAATGTTGATTTAAAGAACTATATATTTTATTAGTGGAATGTGTCATTTATTTTGTGCGCATATTCACTTTCACGCAGGTTCACGCTGTATCCTGCACATTAAGGTAGGCAGAAAGAACGTGGAAACCTAATGTTAAGACAACGCGTCGGGTGGTCGACCTCAACGGAGGAAAATTAAAATATTAAATATTTCACTTCTTCGAATGGGAATCGAATCCAAACCTGTACACGATACAAGCTAAAATCATTAAAATTGAGTAGTTACTGTGTGAAGAGGGTCAGGAGTTGCTATGTGATCTCCTAGATGATAAAATATATTTATAGTAGATATTGTAGTGTTTGAACAATATTTTGGCGTTCCTCCAAACTGTACGCGAGCGTAAAAGTGAAAAATCTAACTTATATTGTATGGTAATTCTTTATACAGCCTCCCCTTTTAAATCTATATTGTTTTGAACTTTCTGTTTTCAGCTTTTCACCTTTCGAATACTAAATACTAAGTGTAGAGTGACCATAATCAGTGCGCCGGTTTAACTTGTCGCCGTGGAGAGGTTAAAATCGTTTCCCCAAGTGAGAGATTACATACATTCGATCTGGCACCTATGCAAAAGCCCGCCACAATTTGGCGGAAAATGGAGAAATGAGTGTCTTAACACTAGGTACTTTCTACCTAATATAGACGCTGATTTTTTATATAGATACGAGTATATTGATATAAGTCTAACAAATCAATTGAATGAACTAACAACTAACGTTCTCAGTGAGCTTTGGCTAATAAGTGTACGTGTATTATTCGGGAATAGTTACTGAAAATGGCTGTATTGTTAATAGATTGGCGGCTGGACTGGAGCCAAATTTGAAATCGTTAGTGCTACCAGTTGAACTTTTGTACGTTCTGTTAGAAATTTGTTTGCTGGGAACGGAAAGCTCTATTTTCTGTTATTATTTAACTACTTTGTTCTTTTTAATTTCAAAACGCTAAAATTAAGGTAATTTCTCTTTATTTTATCTTTGTTTTAGATAGTGCAATTTTTAACGTTGTAGCCTCTTTGTGTAATTGCAGTTCTAAGTTCAAGTTTTGTGATGTAGAGATTGATAAAAGATATTAAAAAATCGGCCATGCCTGAGTCAGACTAACCAATTTACGGTTCTGTACCAATTTCAGGTTTGTAATTCAACGTTCACTACAAATACAAAATTGTATTTTATATAAAGAAAAGAGGTATATATAAAAAAGCTTCACATGTTTAATAAGCAGAGGGAACCTATAGCTAAGAAACTCCTTTCCCCACTTTTCTAAAGCAAACGTGAGGAACATGGGTTCAATTCCACTTGAGAAATGTTATTTTCATTTCCTAACACTGACAACAAAACAACGCGTGGATTTTAGTTACGCTACTCAATACGTAATGTCTCAACAGTTGTACACAGAAAGTGGGAAAAGGAGTGTCTTAACACTACATTTCCTCTAGCTACCCTATTAAATGTGGAAACAGATAATATACATATTGCATAAATTGAAATTTATTAAGTTTTCTACTCCTCTATAAAAAACGTAGCTGAAACTTAAAAAGTTAAAAGTGTTTGAAGTCGCTCTACGAAAGCATGTGAGAGCGCGGCAACATGGTGTAAGTGCAGTTGAAGTAACGTTCAGTGTTGGCAATGAGTAGCTCTCTTACTCTTTTTATTCTCATTGCCTTTGAATGTTTACTGCTTAAATTTATAAAAAGTGTTACTCTAAAAAGTACTTTTTTTTGATAAAATGTCATTTGAATTAATAGTTCAAATTGTTAAACTACAAATAATAATTAATTATTATAGTTGCTATATTAAGGTCCAGTTTGTAAAAATGGCATAAAATAACAGTGTGTATTTGCATATAAAACAAGATTCGTCTAAAATAAAAAGTATACACATGAGCGCTTCATGGAAAGTTAATTAAGTTTTAGAATAAATGCGGTATTTTTAGTTCAAAATTTCGTTAACTTTATTATAATAACTGAGCAATGCCAAATATTTGTTACCGGACTCAATTTTGACTGCTTCAAAATATAGTCATATCTACGAGTACGTAATGCTTATAATACTAATTATTAGTAAAATAGATTTTTATCTGAGTAATAGTGTAAGATTTTGTTTGAGGTCGTAGCGCAGTGGTACAAAGTGTGACTGTACAAACGACTGGTTGACTGGTTGTTGGTTCGATCCTCACTCGAGGAAATGAAATATTTATTTAAATTTATATTTTCATTTCTTCGCGTTGGTCTTGAGGCAAAACCCAGCGTTGAGTTCCACCACTCAATACACAAAGCCTCCAGAATTTCGGCGGAAAGGAGGGGAACGGAGTTCCTTAGAACACTAGATTCAATCTGTCTACTGAAGCGAATAGTGAACCTAATTTCTCCATTCTCCACCTCAATCTCATTTTAGAAATCTATATGCCACTACATTGGTATACAGACAGATTTCCCCCGAATAAGGGTTAAACTCGCAACCATCGAAGGAATACGAAATGGAAAATGGATTTATTATATTATATATTTGTTAAATTTCCTTTTCCTTTGTATATTTCCGTATTTCCCTTTGAACTTTCTGCTTGCGATCTCTATTTTCAATTATGCTAGTTGTCAACTGCATACATTGTCGTGAAAACTTTTAAGTGAAGTTAGACTACCAGTTTGCACGTAGACAGGCGAGTGTTAGCTAACGACGTGTTTTCAGTTTAGTATATTAATAGTAGCTTCACGCTCTTTCCCGTATAGTGGAGTAGATATAAAGTAACTGTAATGCTCGCCTGATTTCGAGATATTGCAAGTTGCTATTGCAAGAGCAGGTAAATTAAAAAAAAAACATTTCTCCAAGTGAAAAAAAGAAAGTGGGGAACGGAATGTCTTAATACCAAGGTTCCCTCTGCCTACCGTGCTGTGTGCGGGATAATATTTTATTTTGAGTGTACAATAAATAGTATAGACACAAACGTGTGACTGTAAACCTGACAGGTTGGGGATTTGATCCCCTCTCGAGGCGATGAAATAATTAATAATTCCATTTCTTCATTCTGAATCCAAAGAGCGAAGAAATGAAAATAGTTAATTCCCCCGAATCGGACCCTTGTGGCTATAACCGTCTCATTTACAGCCAGACTCCGTGCCGCTGCGCCACGATGGTCGCACATTATAATTTATTTTTATCTACACAAAAGAATAATGAAAAAACACAATGAACTAAGATATCCAACGTCTCAATTATTTATCAAACACATCCTCTACACACAGGCAATCTAGGGAAATCAATTAGCACCTGTTCCAACGAATGCACCAAATCGATCTGGTGGTGTACACCACTACCCACCTGCCCACCTGCCCACCTGCGGTTGGCTCGACTCCAGCTTTTGCTTACAAACGGCAGGTAATACTTTTTGTTTACTTTACAGTTATTAGCGGAACGCGGCATCTAACTATCTGTTGGCAATGTAAATAGTAACGAAAAACGAAATTCGCAAAGAAAATTACGATTCGTGAATAGAATTATTATGATGGAAAAGATATAAATATTTAGCTGGCTCTAGTTTTTAGGTGAGTTAGTTGTACTGTGATATGCTAATGTCGTGTGAATAATTTTGTTTTCGGTTGATGTTGTTGTGTATTAATCTTTGTTTTTATTTTTCTAGGTAATTTTGTTTCGACAGTTCTTATGAATATAACTATCGAATGTTATTATTTGATTAATATTTATTTATTGATATGTATTAGAAATATAGGCTTGTTTTATTTTATTTATTTTTTATATATACATATACTTATGTACTATTTAAAAATAGTAACAGTATCTAAAGATAAATATTTCTATTGACAACAATCTGTAAATTCCGAATGAAACCATGGAAAAATAGACAGATGACAGATCCATTTCGTAAACGAAAGTGCCCTCTTCCCTACATTTAAATTTATTTATTACCCATTAGAACTTTTGTACGAAAATTTTTGCAAAACAATTCTAAACAACGTCAGCCACTCGAGTTTCCTAATTACAGCGTTTAACCGCAATAAATTGAGAGCTAATATTTAAAATTATTTTAAATGAATAATTTGTTTTGTATTCAGTATGTCTGTTTAAGCTTTTAGCTATAACTCAAAAACATTTCTCATGTTCTTTAAAATAATGTTTACTTTTCTTCCATATTATATATAAAAAATATTTATGGGGATGTCATATAGAAATAACATTTACGCAACATGAGGAAATCTACAAAAGTATATAGAAGAATCCATAAAAGTCAAAACACATAAAAAATAACGACTGTACTACTCTATCTGAAGTAATCTATGAGAAAATAGAATCACACAACTATATACGAATAAGAGTAAAGTATTCAATGGATGTAATAAATTCCAGCACTTCATCCAAAATCTATATGCAAATGGTCGACAAAATCACAAGGGTAAGATAACGGGTGGAAAGAAAAAAAAACAAAGAGATGTATGTATGATATTCAAATGTAAAGTTGAGTTATGGGCAACGTCGGAAAATATTCGGTCAGCCACTCGGGAGGAAAATTGAAATTTTTATTGATTTATTTCAATGTTTCCCTTCACTTATTTGTGTCAGTCGGGCTGATTTTTTTTTATTTAGATTGTTACTTTGTGGTAAAATTTAACTCTTTTATTTTAAAAGGATCATAACGAGAGGCCAGTCGTGTTAAGACTAACACTAACTACCCTACTCTATGTTATAAGAGTTATCTTATAAAATAACAGACAGAAATTTAAGCGGTAGACCCGTAGATGATTTCATATTGCTTGAGCAAAAAAGAAAAACGGAATTTTATACATAAAATATGAAAAACAGTCTCAAGTGAGAATCTATAATAATAATTTGCACTAATTGTAGTGCAAATTATTTATATATATTGATATAAGTAAAAATTAATATTTTGGCCAATAAAGTACATCATACGAGTCAATTATTTTCCTTCCAGTTTTACACCTCATCTATTAGAGCAGGTGAAGCTTGGACGTCGGTCTTGGACATTGATTGATGTCGCATCGATGACAAGCTATATCGGTATTTGAGAAGACAACTTATTTAGGAGATATTGTATATCGTTTTATTTATATTATATTACAATATAAATAAAGATTTAATGAGAATATATTAGAAAATATTAGAATGTAATAAATATGATGTCAATAAATATGTAAGTACGCTTCGCTACCCACTTTCAAGTGCATGCTGGAGGCGTGTTGAGTGACGGAACTCAATGCCGCGCTTAGCGTCAAAATCAGAGGAAAGAAATGAAAATATTAAATATTCCTTTTTTGTTGTAAACGCTTATAAGTGCTCCTTTCGTCACTACTGGCCTTAATATGCGTTTACTTATAAAAAATCCTTCCCCAATCTTTAAGTTTCTTTTTATTACAAACAAATATATTTTTTATATATAGGGAATTAAACATAAATGAGCTATAAACTTATAATATAAATTATGTATATTATGTAATATATTTGTGTTCTATACATAGACATATAGATACTTCTACCTACCCTACGCCCTACGCCTATAGGGTAGGTAGAAGTAGTATGTGAATATTTAAACACAGTTTCGTCGATCTACTGCAATAGTAATAAGAGACATTCTAGTAACAAGACATACATTTTCCATTTTTCGATATATCCGAAACCCAACAACATATTTACATCGACTGAATATTATTTTATTCAAATATTAGAATATTTGAATAAAATTCAAATATGTTGGACCTAAATATACCTAGACATATAAAATTAAACGTTAAAAGCTTACATATATCTATGTTCTCTTATTCGTTAACTATGTACATAACTTAACATAAAAGAAATATCATAATGTAATTAGAGGCCGTTGTGGCGCAGGGGTACAAGCGTGCGACTGTAGTGCAACAGGTTGTGGATTCGACTCCCGCACGAGGAAATATGAAATATTTAATATCCTCATTTCTTCATTTTGGTATCTACGTAAAGCGCGGCGTTAAGTTATGGTAAAATAAGTTAAAGTATACTCAACGAGGTCAAAGCTGAGTCCTTTGTACTGATAGCAGAGTTCTATATGTATGTGTTTAGTTCTTAATATTTATTTTTTTGTACGATTTATTGAAAGTGAAAGATAAAGCTGGCACCATCTGTAGCAGAATAGAGAAATGAATGAAATCAAACAGTCAAAAAAGGACGGGTTGCAATTAAATAAATAAAACTACATACTCTCTTCATATACCGTATAAAATCCTATAAATTTCCTCTCAATTTGTATGAAAACTGGCAGCTATAGAAATGAGCGAACCCAAAGTGATCCAAAAAGTTTTTTAATATATCCGACCGCGACATAATTTCACTTCCGTTCCGACGCTTTACGAATGTTACTCCAGTAAATTAAAATGTTATGGCCTCACTAATGCATGTCACGTTTTTAAAGTAATTTTTAAATCGCTATTCATATACATGTTTTACATGAATGTAGATTTTAAAATCATCGTCACTGTATTTAGTAGAGTAGACAATTTTTTAGTTTAATAATAGACAAAAACCACGAGAGTTTCTCGTTATTCTTTTTTTTACGTTTTTATTAGGTCAAAGGTAGGAGGAGCCAAAGCATTATTTATATAATAATATTTTTAAAGGTATTAGGGATATCAGTTATAATACACAACGAAACAAAAAACAAAAACAAAAAATCTTAAAATAATAACTATATTGAAAGAATAAAACACGTCTAACGTCTACAATATAAAATAAAAAGATATGTGAATCATATTTTATTTTATCCAAAATTATCCCTGTCCCGCCAATATTACACCACATAAAACCAATTCGCAACGATACACTTACTTAGATATACAGTCTATAAAAGATACAAAATTTTATTGTGAGCCCGCGTACAGTAGAAAATTTAAAGAATGTAATAAATTTCAACGTTCTATCGAAATTCAATATGAAAATAGCCACCAAAAGGGAAAATAAAGAAAAAATGTATGATAACGGGGCGTACTAGAATCAAGTTAAGTCAGATTGTAGATTATTAGTATATTAGAGATGGTAAGTGCGCTGATCAGTTGTGCAGATAATATATGTCGTATTGGTATATCGTATTGGTATATATATAATATAATTGACGCCGTCATGGCGCAGTAGCATAGCGTCTGGATGTAGACACGACGTTTGTAGGTTCGATTCGCTCTGGCAGCAAGACAAAGCGGTTTTGAGCCTTAATCTAAATTAAGAATTCAATAAAAAAGTAATTAACCAGATGAAACAATTGGCTCCTACGCCACTTTCATTCCAATTTTTCTTAGCTTAAATACTAAATGCTTGAAAGTCTCCGGTTCGCCACAGACAAAACAAATTGAAATATTCATTGACAGATTTTTCTCTTAGCTGTTTTCATCTCAATACTTTCACTATTGTAGTTGAAGTCAAAATTTATAATATATTTTTATCGTCATGGAGCAGCGGCACAAGGGTTTGACTATGACGCGACGGTAAGACACTGCGTTCATCCGACATTGCGTGTTGAGTGGCAGAACTCAACGCTGCGCTTTGCCTTGAAACCATAGCGAAGAAATGGAAATATAAATGTAAGTAAATATTTCTCTTCCTCGAGTGGGAATCAAACCTACAGCCTGTCGCGTTTACAATATTTACTTATTAATTAAAAGATACTTACTAAAACTGTAAATCAGTATGATTTGAATCCGTCTAGTTAGTCTAGTACATGATATTATTATTTTTATTCATATTCAACAAAGACTTTATATAAATCGATACGCTTTGAAACAAAAGGGTTGGCCGAGGAATGAGAAAATTGTTTTCATAATATTTGTATACAAATATATTAGGGGAAGGTTTCTTATTTTCATTACCGTTGCCTTTTAGCTAATAAAATCTCTTTGTTCTTGAAGAACGGAAAATTATAAATACTTTGGTTCCTTTATTGTTTTCGCAAGTACCTAATAATGGTCAATTTAGGTTTTTGTTTAGTTTTGTTATGACAACCGTTTTTTTTTTATTTTCTAATATTAAATAAGAAATATAAATATATTACTTAATTTGTACATTTTTTATTTGTAACGAATATTGTGGCTAACGTTAAGAATATTGATGTTATATTGAATATTGGAATTTAGATTTCTTTTATGAAAATTTGAAAAAAATATATATTAGAACCTATACGAGGATATCACGAATAGCTGTATATGTCAAACATATTACTGTTTGACATATACAGTATGTAGCTGTATATGCTGTATAGAGGATGTAACTCCATAGACGAATCAACGGTGGTCTATGAGTACGGGACCATGGCCGTGGCTACAAGTTCCATATATTTTATGACCCAATAGGTAGAGTAACAACAACAAACTGTATAAATAAATTATAATTGTAATACAAAATTGAAGTCACAACGGAAATGATACCTTCTAAGCTCACTCCGTTTAAATTCTCGAAGGAGATTACAAAAAGCTATTTTCGATTTGTCCCTGTCAACTCTCACGAGGTAGACGAGAACTGTAGGATGAATGAAACATCCACTGTATGTAATGGTCTTATGTAGCTACGTTTTGGGAAAAAAATATTTATAAAGTATACAATATTTGTTTTTTTTTAGTTAATGTTTTTACCGCGAAGCGTGTTACATGTTTAACGTTTGATCCCTAGCTGGATAGCCAGAGAGAACAAAGCGCCAAATCCTACTATATAATTCAATTATCATGGAGATTATCATATATAGTGGGATTTTTAGATTATCTATTTCGCAAGGACTCTCAAATCATCATATATTACGAAATACAAAAAATTGTATACTATGTAATAACTCAATATTACATTAATTTATTAATATTAAAAAGAATGAGAAACTTACACAACGGAAGCGTCTCGTAGACTTAGTTTTAGAATCAAAAAAATTTAAAAATTTTGTAAATAATAAAAAAAACTTAGGCCGTCGTGGCGCAGTGGTGTGACTGTAACACGACGGTTGTGGGTTCAATCGCCACTCAAGGAAGTAAAATATTTATTTAGTATAGTGTCTTAACAGTAGGTTCCCTCTGTATACCCTGCTGTGTGCGGGATACAGCGTGAAGCTAATTTATTTTATAAAAAAATAGAAACATTGTTTTACATATACATTATCAAGCAAAGTATTGTATTTGAATATAAACCAGGAAATAATAGTTATTTAGAAGACGAAAATATTTGTTGTTAGTTCAACGAGGACCAGCTACTTACTTTCTTTGGTAATATATGACTCAATTAAGTGGGAATTATAGTGGGCAAAACAAGCGCAGTTATCTTGGTAATAATAGTCTTTGTTAGTTTAACGAAACACTATGTTAGTTATATTGCGACATATAACAGTAGATGTAGATCCTTTAAATAATGTATGAAAAGAAAGGTAAATAATGGAGTAAATATATAATTATGTTACAGTTTTCACGGAAATATAATATTTACATTAAATATTATATTTCCATTTTGTTTGCTCTTGTGTCGAGGCAAAACGTGGCGTTGAGGTCCCCCACTCAACAGTCATCACCCAATGCCTCCAAAACCCACACGAAAAATGGGAAACGAAGTGGCTTATCACTAAGTTCCATCTGCCTCCCCGGGACCTCTGATGTGTGCGTGATACAGCGTGACGCTAAAAAACAATCCAAAGCACGCAATCGAGTTTCATCACACGCAATGTCTCGAAAATTGGGAAAAGGTTCCCAAAAAATAGACTTCTAGGTGTTCACCAGGTTATATTAGTAGGTTTACAATCGATCAAGCGGTTGGACGAGTAGTTGAACGAACAATTCAAAGTGTACTCTCACTCTACGCTATTTCCAGTAGAGTTGAAAATGAAAGCTTTGAGTGATAATTGCGAACTTGACCACTATACCGTATCCGTATCCGGACCATTTACCGGTCATTTTGTAGTAATTTTGTCGAACCAAATATTGTATATTGATATAACTTTTTTATTTACAAACCGATTTCAATAAAATAAAGACTACATTTTAAGATAAGTTTGCCATAATATAATTATAAAAAATGCAATTAAATCAGTGAAGTTGTTTCTGAAATTAGCACAGAACAAAATGGCAATTTTAAAAATCCAACAATAACTTTTTTTGCTTATATATCTTCCATGTACAAACACCGATCCTCTACGATTTTATTATAAGTATAGATTATATGTATGAAGAACAGTATCTTCTACTTTCCTTCGCCACGTGAGGTCAGCGTATTATTCTCGAGAGAATCAAACGAAGATCAAGAATACGAGTATTAGTATCTCTAACATGGTGTATGTTGCAAAGTAAAGTAAAGTTGCAAAAATTTTACAATTCTAAAATTCATTGCGTACAATCTAAATCTAGTGATTTTTTAAATTACTAGTTTAAAAATTCTTTAAGCTACTAGATTTAGTTAGATAGGCACTATATTTAGGTTTTTTAGGTGTTTCTTTTATGTCTATACTTATCTAAGTTTATTTGTTCAAATGCTAAGATCTCTAGAACTACTTGTTGGATTTTTTCTTTCAATAGTTTTATACGTTAATAACATAACGTATAAAACTATTCAAATTCATTTTACTACAAAAATATTTTAAGGTATTTCTTTACTTCAAAAATAGCCTGCTGCTCCGAATCGACATAAGACATTTTGTGATTTTATGGCATTTTATTTTTTTATAAACAAAAATAAGATATTAAAATTACGATTTATTAAATCTATAATAACAGTATTAACAACCACACTAAAATATTCAAAAATTTTTCATAAATAAACTTAAGTAATATTATTATTAAAAAAAAAAGCGGACGCAGAAAAACTGGAACCATACCAAACATTTTTTAATATTTTTTTGCCCTAAAGATATGATAAAATTATTTGTTCACATAACAAACACTTAAAAGCTAAAAGTCCTCAGAATGTAGTTACAAGTGAACCGCACATCGCTTCGTGGTTACATTTACCATGAATTACATCGACTTTATATTTTGCGTTTAAAATTTTGACACCTTATTCCGTAGTAACAGCGACCATTTTCCTACTATTCTACTATACTTCTTGGACTTTACGCTTTCTATGTAACATAGGAATACTGATCAAGCAATTAACAACTTTAAACACTATATGTTGAACTCAATGTAAAAAAGATTAAGTCAAATATGGTAACATACTACTTCTTACGAATATTGGCCGATTTTGTTGAGACAGTCGACAGTTTTTAGCTTGAAAGATATTTTGTCCATTTGTCAGTTTCAAGCTTCTTTCTATTAGATTACAACTTTTTTTTAAAATAATTTTTACTTCATAAACTTCACAAGAATTGTCTTCGCTTGGGAATTTTTTAATGTAAGCATTTTTTGAAGTAAAAGATTTTAATTAATGATTTTTTAAAATGTTGTATTTGTTTTGGCTTTCGTTAACCTATCGTGGATTAATGAAGGAGTATGCTGAAGGCAGATAACAATAACTGAAATATATATATGATATATATAAAGAAAACCAAAAGGTAAGACAAGTGCTGCATTAAGCTACGTCACTAAAAACAGAATATCTTGGATTTAGGCGGCAATAGAGAAGTTTACCAATACTAGGTGTAATATGTGTACTAAAGGTAAAACGGGGTTTTCTATCTTCTCTACCCGGTACTATCCCGCGTAGAACAGGGGAAAAACATAACAAGGTACATCATTAGGGTAATTATAAAATCATAATTAAGGTAATTGTAAATGTTATATAATATATTAAAATTGAAATAGAATGTAATAATTATAATGATAACAGCAGGTTGTTGTATTATTAAGATAATTAAACCAGTTTAAATTTTCAAAATAATATTCAAGATACGGTTTGCAGCCAAAATTTACTTCGTTTCTGTATCTACAACAAATTAAGAGTCCGTTTACATGAAATAGAGACGATTCTGTGTTAATGAGTCTTCCTTCGAGTTTCGACCAATGTTTACTTAGTATCTATTTATTTATGTTTCTCATGTAGATGAACATCACTAGCATTTTGTTGAATAATAAGTGATGACTACGTTAAGGTTTGTTTTCTTGTACTTTAGCGTTTTAAATATTGAAAATATATAACAATATATGTAGATACATATTTTATTATTTTTTTCTCAAGATTTTTTTATTTCTTGCAGCGTATTTGACGAGTATAACAAAATTTTATTACAAGAATACTAACTCAAAGCAAGTTATTACTTTTTTTATTTTCTTTTTTAACTTCACTCTGTATCTCACATACAGGCACATGCAGGCAGAGGGAACCCAGTGTTCAGTCACTCCGTTCCTCATTGTCCATAGTGTGTTGAGTGGACTGGCCTCATATTTACTTAGGTTACTTATTTATCATAATTTGTATAACAAACATCGGATACCATAAAATATAAACAGGTTAAACTAAGTGCAGGTAAACGTTCCCGGGCCAACGGCCAATTAATTATATCTAGCACCTGCAAAGGAGAAATTTCCTTGATATTTAACGCTATTTTCTGCACATATTACTTAAAGGTACAATTAAGTTCCGGTAGAGCATTAAAAATTCCTCCTCCACCCTTTAATTACGGGCGTATTATTTAAATTGTATGGAAAAAAATTATAACGTTGTTTTACTAATTACCTCAACACTACTTTGTTTATATAGTATACTATAGTACTATATAGTATACTACTTTGTTTATATAGTATATAGTTCTTATGCGTGATGCTATCAGGTTGTGAATTTGAATCCAACTCGGTATAAAAACTTATTAGATAAAGTAATATTATATATATAAAATAATGTCTATTTGTCGATAGTGCAAATACCATTTAGAATACCAGAATAGTTACAAAGTATATGTATTAAAATGTCGACTGCAAGAGTTCACACCGCTGTGAAATTTCTTGTTCACGTTAGTCTTAATTAATTTTAAGCTCGACTGTCCTAATTGCGCGCGCGGTTGAAGTCCGCGTTTACGAATAAGCCAAAATTTACTCCGTCTAGTTTGTTCCTAAATTCTAAGTTTCATTTTAAATGTTCTATTTCAACAATTTTTTAACTCCATTCACAGAAAGCTAGTTTAGTACTATTTTACGGTTAATTTATTTGATTCTATAAATTCAATTTATTTTATCTAAAATATAGAACAAAAAACAATATTTAAAAGATTAAAATTACCACAACAAATATATCACCAACCCAAACAAAACTTTATGTAAATGTTATTTTAAACTGAAATCTCAAGTACTCCTGACTTCCTAATTACTGTTGAAACTACTTTACATAAAACGATATCTTATCTTTTCAAAATACACAAGATTAAGTTCGCTGGAACTTGCTGCGAGTAGTCTGTAAGTGCTACAAAAAATAAATGTAGGATACGGCTATTTTAAAATTGCTTTAGCATGCATTAAAAGATGGAATATTAATGAAAAGTTTGAATTTTTTACAAAAATATTAAAATTTTACTCTACACTTTTTCTTATTTTTTTTTTTCATTTCAGCTTCACGCTTTATACCGCACATAGTACGGTAGGCTGATTTAATCTAGTGTTTAAACACTCCGTTCCCTAGTTTCGGGGCATGGTGTGTTGAGTGGCAGAGCACAACGCCGCGCGTTATCATAGTGCCTGATCAAAGCAAATCATTTCCGTGTGTCACACATATGCGTAATGATTTGAGATATGTGTCTAACTAAAAGTAATTAAGCTTAGACCATAAGATATTCAATTATCGATATATCGTCCATCGTAATTAGGCCACACCAGCGCCGCAGTCATTTGTTCAGCGCAAATCAGTCAAACCCCTGTCCATCGACCTCCTCCGCTGATATGTAATTATTCTGGCACAATGAACGAGTGAGGAAATTTGGGATCTATCTATTAATTATGTTGGTTAATGATGCCTCCCATTTTGTTTATAGGTAAGTGAAGATATTATCAAAATGCTTTTTCTTTTTTTTGTCTCTGATAGAAATTTCTGTTTTTTTCTTGTTTCGTTTTATGAGTTTTTATCTTACAAATGAATATGTAGTACTTTGAATTAAATTAAAAATAGCTAGCAGTATCCTACAATCAGTGTGGGTAGTGCTAGAATTTTTTGATGCTTTGCGTGTTGAGTGGCGGAACTCAACGCCAGGCTTTTGCTTTGTTGCCGGAGCAAACAATGAAAATATTTATAAATAATAATTCATCGTCTCAAGTGGAAGCCTCTAGGTCTTATGATATTTTAAAATTTACACAGAAACCAGTATATCGATACTGGTAACATAAAGCTATTGAGCTTTATTATTATTTTTTTTTTTGATAATAATCATTATTTTATTGGTACATTATTATATAAATACATTAAGTTCTATTCTATTAAAACAACGTTGAGATACCTAAATTTTCAAAATCAATAGGCGTCGATTATGGAGGGTTTCCTCGGATAGGACGAAAATTAGACAAAACAGTGATAACTATGACACATTATCTTTTTCATAAACATATGCTAAATTTATTGTTATATATATTATTCTTACAGTTCATAAATAGCAAAAAAAACTTAATTTTACCCTTTCCTGATAGAAGAGATAAACATAAGATAAATCTATATATACAACGAGAACTACAGCCTGAAATCGTTAACCACATTATCGCATATCCTTACTGCACTACTTACGATACCGACACAAATTGTTACCTGCTATTAGTCACGATTTACCGAAAAGAAATTGCTGATACACAGGAATTTATATCTTATTTGAAGGGAATAAATACTGAAATTGTTTGTCTGAAACTGTACAGGCAATAATACTATGACCCAAAAGACAAATCGCTGTAACTGTCCCCTTGATTCGTTCAAACGTTTTTTACCCCTTCGTTCAGCCCCAGCACTCCAGCTGTGAATAGCCCACTAAGATAACAGACCCTTAAAACAAAATTCACATAAACTCCCTAATAGCATAGTAAAATTTCGAATTTATATGCGAGTGTAATTCGTGTATAGCGTCTATATATAACTCTATATATTTCAATGTAAAAATTAAAATGACAATTAAAAATATATATTTAGAGTTTATAAATGGTATATATTTTTGGTGTACATTTAATAATTAAGATTTCCTAATGTTTAAATAGTTATTAAAAGAAAATTTTAAGTAAGATACATTAACATATCCTACAATTTTTTTATGCAGTAATGAAATATGAATATATAACCTTCTACATATATGATATATATTAAAAATACTCAGTTACCAAGAAATCCTCAATTAACATAAATTCAAAGAAAATCATACAATTTATATGAATTATAAAAGCAGGACTAGGGCGAGTGTTAAATTCCTCTCACGTTTTTCCTTTATGACAATTACGGGCAAGCGCTGCCTCCAAAATAGATCCAGGACAGAAAATTCTTCTATATATATTTATTTTGTTTATAACCGATTATTAACATTGCGTTATGATTATAAAGATATTTCTCTTATATTTCTATTTTAATATTTTACTTTTTATTGTTATAATAAAATATAGCCATTTACTTATTATTTTTTTTATATTGTTTAATTTGTGAGGTAAGCAAAGAGAATATAGATAGCAGTCACTCCGTTCTTAATTTTTATTTTATTATATCGTATTAAGTTTTAATGCTACTAAATTTTATAACTCTATGTCAACCGGAAGTAAAACCCTATTAATTTTGTTTTCCCATATAGTGTGGAAATACGATTTATTCAGGAAATCAAGGACAGTAGACCTAAGTATATGGTTTAAATTTCACAGACAAATAGACAGACGGACGGACGGACGGACAACACAGTGATCTTATAAGGGTTTCTTTTTCGTTTATAAATGAAAAATAGGAAAGTTGACTACGCCTCGTATTCGTTTTCAACAATTTAAAGTTAATTTAAAAATATATTATTAGATAAACTTTCTAATTAATACAAAGTTACCATAATGATAATAATGCGTGGAAATTAATCCTGTTGATATTTACACGGGAAACTAACGACTGTTACTAGCGGCCTGATACAAAATGCTTAAATTGTAGTCTGTGTTATTCTGACTAAGCTTGACAATAATTTTAATAATAAGAAAAATATATTCTAATATTTCTATATGAAAACTTAAATGTCTGTTATGAATTTAATATAATATATTCAAAAGGCAATGCCTCCAGAAATAGGCAGTAAATGGGGAACGGAGTGTGACACTAGATGCCCTCTGCCTACCCAGCTATGTGTAAATGAAGTACAAAAATCAACATGAGAGAAACTACTGTATTAGGAATGCTGAAAGGAATCTCGTACACGTTTAGCACTCACAAGCGTACCTAACAATTGAAGCAACAAATTCACTCAGTTTGACGCCTTTGATTTCTCCAATTCGCTACAACACTGTGTGTCACTGTAGTACTGTACATATATAATCAACATTTTACAGTGAAGGTGAATAAATGGCACTGGAAGAGGTATGGAAATTGTCTTTTATCTTTTTTAAATATTTTCTTTTTCCATGTATGGAAGATAGACAGATGGAACCTGTTATTAACATACTCCTTTCCCCACTTCCTGCCCAATTTTCGGACACAACAAGTGGAAATTGAACTCAAAGCTGTGATCGACTGTCGACGACAGCCTGATAATATAAAAACTATATGTGAAGTAAATAATGTGAAGTTCGTTTCAAAAGTTATTTCTCTAGGGTTTCAAAAACATATTCACATATTGACATATTTCTTATATTAACAATCCCTTTCCTCGATCACAATTACACATCCCTATAATTAAATCATTAAATTAAATCATTAAACTTTAAAACATTTACTGTGAAAATTTGCATCTTATTCATCGCGCTTATGCTATTCTTGTAAATCACAAATAAAAACGAATATATTTTTATTCATGTTTACAAATTATATTATATAAAACAATTTTACATGTTTTCATTCAGGTAAATGTTACTAATCAATATTTTATACTGAAATGAAAATAATAAAAGTAAACAACATATAACCGAGCAAATATTTAAATAGTCCCAAATCCGATACAATTTTAAAACGAATTTAACATTTTATAGCGTATTATCGGCCCGCTAACCGTATATCGGTTCGTTTAATACTATAATATGTTTTCAATTATTGCCGTGATTTTTTATAAAATATTTATTTAATTTTTATCCTTTGAATTAATATTGCCCATTTTTTGGCTATTTTTCAGTTTTATGAAACTCAAATGAAAAATAAATACTACAAAATTCCAGTAAAATCTTTTATTTTTAGCATCAAACTGTATCTCATTTGTAAACTATCTCAGTACGATTTTGATTTCTTTGCTACTTTTTAAGTTTACGTGTCACGCTTTTCGCAACAAAAGTACGGGAAAACAAGTATAAACAAATAACAAGACACTCCTCCACTTTCTATTTCCACCCTACTGCGAGATTACGCGTATTGAATCCGAAAATTGAAAAAGTGTGTTGTTTTTCCAGTGGAGGTTAATAATAATTATTAATTTTGAGTTTTCAGTGTAAGTACAGTATTAAGACACTCTATTCTCCATTGTCTTCTGAACTCCGAAGCCTTGTTGAATATAGAAATCAACGCCGCGCTTTGTCTCGTTACCAGAGCGGGCAATCGTATCCACAACCTGCCGCATTAAGCTTCTGAATTTTTCATAATATATCCGGTTGCCCCAGCAAAAGAAAATACCAAATAAAACATAAATATTATATATTCTAGTGACTTTAAATCATTGTATAAAGTAGTGCTCATTTCGCACTTGCCCATTGTCGGCCCTAAAAAGGTTGAGTTCATTTGGCGCCTTTCCGTGTCTGAAATAAGACTGGCTCGGTTTAGACGCAGGCGTTGGAGCTGAAGCCTTTTCTTTGAATATCTAGTTTGCCACGTCGACTTCTTAACGAGGCAACCGTAGTATAGTCGTTGTAAGTGACTACATATTAATATAGTCATTTAAGGTGACGCTTTTAAGCTTTTGTTGATTGCTTAATGTTTAATTGATCTCTGTAAAAGGAGTTTATCAATGCGACTGTATTTTTTTTTTGTAATAAATAATGTATGTTTTGCATAATTTAATCTTAATGGATCTGAAAGTTTTTGAAAATAGTCGTACGTCCCGACTAATATAACCACAAATGGATTTTTCTTTGCTGCATCAATCAATCCCTTTCTCTATGTATAAGAGACAAACGTGAAAACAAGATAGACAGAGAAAACTTAGTATTAAAATATGAATATTTTCTGGAATATGGTAAATGAGGCTCAACATCGCGCATTATGTACCATAGTAGGCAGGTTAGGACACAAAAAAATTATAATTTGCATATAATCATACCGAGTGGACGACTCAAAATACTCTTTGTCTTAAATAAACTACTCTATATGAAAGTTTTAATTTTACTACTACTTCGTCATCTAATAAATTAATTTATTTTAGCTTCGCAATCTCTTGAACTAAACTTAAGCTCGAAGGAAAGTAAATAAATAAAGAAGCTATATTAAAACTGAAAAATTATCATTTTTCAGCACTATATTTTCAGCACTTTTTTAACACATAAAAAATCACCTTAAAAATGGTAGTGCTTAAGAATATGCAATGAAATTGCGACGACTACGATTTAAAATTCTAGTACTGACTACATTAGATGCAGTGCCCGAAGCCGAGATAGACTGAAAAAATTGTACGATTTAGTTAATTATATTCTTCTTGACCACGCAATGCCTCCAGAATTCGGCGGAAAGTAGGGAACGGAGTGTCTTAACACTAGGTTCCCTTTGCCTACCCTGTTGTATGCGGGATACAGCGTGAACCTAAAAAAAACACTTGTTGATGAAATATATGTAGAAAATGCTCTATAGTTAAAACACTTATTAACAGCCCCTTAAAAAAAGCAATGTGAAGGTAAAATTTTTACAGGAATTTATACTCCAAGTAACATCGTTTAAGTTGCTTGTTGTATAGTTACTAAAAATAAAAATTACATTTCTCATATTTCCTTCAGAAAAGCAGTAAAAATAATGAAAATGCAGGGCTGAAATATCTCATAAATGTATTCGACGACAGTACGCTAATGGAATTTCAGCTAAATACTTGAACAGATTAAGATGCTTATCGTATTTGAGAATTTACTATAATTTTCTATTTTAGTGTTCCTACCTAACTTCCCGAGGAGAGATTGTGGGCCAGTTACTGATTGTATAGATAGGCAAATTGTGTACTCTTTATTTAGGTTTACGCTGTATCCCGCCCATGCGTTTTGAGTGGCGTAACTCAACGCCGCGTTTTCCTTTCGTTTCCAGAACGAGGAAATGAATTTTTTTTATATATAATTTATAAAAAAAAACAATACAAACATAATACAACGGACCGCAATGCTGTATTATTATATATAGTAAACGAAATTATGCAGATAGACAATATAATTATATACTCAAGAATAAAAAAAAATTCACACATACCGACACATATATAGAAAATACCTTACAAAGTTTCTCACCCTGAAATGGGTAAATTCAATATGATTCTCCAAAGGCTAAACGGATGCGATTTAGAACGGCCCGTTCTGAGTAGGCTGCCGAAAGCCGTTAAAGCTATCGGCTTGTAATCCTTTACCTGACGGAGAGCGATCCCGCTCCGTCGGGCGTAGGATTCCCGTTTCCGTTTGCTATATTTAAATGCAATTTTCAAATTGAAATAATAAAATACTTTGTATGGTTTAATATTGTAAGGAGTTCCATTCTATTTCGTAGAAAAGGTTTATAATCATTTTAATTTTTTTTAATTAGAAAATCACTCTTTTCAGTTTCAACTCAGTTTCAACTCGTACAAAAACATAAAAATATATATTATATGTATATTATGAATATATTTGAGCCTGTAGTAAAACAGAGACCCAGCGACACACTGTAAACACGACGGTTATGGGTTCGTTCCCCAATCGAAGCAATAACTTATTTTTATTTACCCGTATGTTGCTGAGAAAAATAAAATTTTATTGGAATCCACAACCCCCGCGTTAAATAAACGCTCACGTTGTCTACCCGTCATTATTTTCCAAACAAACGACAGTTAATAGTAGAGAGATTTAGTGACTTTCTAAACTAAGATTATATATATTAGAATTAGCGAGATAACATACACATTACGCTTAAAGGTGATTACACGGACAGATGTACATTATGTTTGTTATACTCATTTCGTCTAATTATTATGCTTTGTTTTGATCATAAATGGAAAATGCTTGTTCTGCTTAGAAATTTTCGTTGGTTTACGAAATATTAAATATTTGGTTTACTCATAAATATAATGTTTATATTTCGAATGAGGTCAGCCGTTAATTTAAATTGTTATTATAATTTTTTTTTTTTGTCAACTTCACACTGTCCCGCATGTAGCGACGTAAGCAAAGAGCTCCGTGTTGAGACACTCCGCCTTTACTTTACACAAGTATTTTATGTAAACAGAGAGAACGGCCGCTACGTGAACTATAAGAAATTTAGATGTAGATCCGTAGTTAGTATAATTATAATTTATCCTGATGCCTAACTTTATATTTATACATACATATTGACAATTATTTTTATTTTCTTGCTCTGGTAAGGCGCGGCGCTGAGTTCCACTACCCAACACGTATGTCATTGTACTAACATTATCGATATAAATAGAAGATAATTTTTCTTAAATATTTTATTGATTTTTTTAAATTTTATCTTAATCTTCTCATTCTTATTAATACGTAATTAATGCAAGTTGTTTTTCCTATCAAATTTTAATTTAAAATACTCGCCAAAAAATATCAAATAAGTCCAACGAGCTGTCCTAGCTGAACTAAGAAAGGTTTCTTAGTTCAGAAGTCTATTTTGCCACGCACCGACTCCATCTTCAGACTGTATAATCACTCTATATATTTACAAACCAGGACCATTCGTTTGATATCTATATAAGGTGAGCTGTACAAAAATTTTGTAACCCGCGTTTACGGGCGGCACCCTTGTGCCACTGCGTCTCGACGTAATTTTTTTTATAACACTTTATTTCTATTTTTTTTTTCATTTTTTCATCGGAGTTGTTCGTTTATATGAACTATAATATATTAATTCCTGTTTATCCCGTTCCCACAGGAAATCAAATAAATGAATTCTTAATGCTCCCTAAAGAACCTACTCGGTTCATGTAGCCTTAAATTGCACTGCCTCTCTCACCGCTCTTTTCGTGCCTATTGGTCGTAGACCCGTAGTTAATATAATTGTTATTCGATACATCACATTACATACATCCCTCCTGACGCCCGAGAGAAAAATTGTCTTAAAAATTTACGAAATCTATTTAAATTAACAAAATATGCATTAAAAGTTTTTGGTTTGAATGTATATAAGACCTCAGTTCATGAGCAAATAATACACAATAAAAATATCTAAAAAAACATAATGTGCATTTTGATAGAACAAAATGTTTGCGCAATTATTATTCACAAAAAAAATCCTAGATCTGAGAACACAACGAATTTTCAGAAAATATTTAAACAGCATAACGTAAAATGAATTAACGCGATGTAGAGAGAGAGCTCTCGCCGCGGCGAGGCCGCAAAAATTTAATTTTGCATATTGACAAAAGACTCATTTCAAAATAATTAAAATTTGGAAATTTCAACTTGTACGTGAGGTCGAAAGATAAGCTGGTATATATTTTTTTATTATTTATATAACTATTCTAGTCTTTTAAATTGTATTTTCATTTCTACGTAGCTTATTTAATTATGGTACTTAAAGACGTAAATAAGTGTTACGTCTCTCCGTCACTATATTGTAATGTGAAGGTTGTTAGATTATCCTATACATGTTTATTTAAAAAATTGTACATATGATTAGCTAAGCATACGACAGTAGGTGCAGAAAACAGAAAAGTGTAATCGAAATTAAGTAAACATTTTCAATTTTGTTGATTTTCTTAGTAACTGAATGAAATAACCCACTTTCATTCAACGTACGGTGTCTAATTAATTATATAATTTCTTTGCGTCACTATTCAAATGTGGCTTTTATTTGAACTTGAACGGTCCTGGCTGACCGTAAAGAGTAATTATATCAGGATATAAACGGGTGACGACCCTTAAATTTCATTGTCCTCAACTTTTGTTTCACTCCACGTATGGGATGTGGGGACATTAAATTATTTTTACGAGGGTCATCTTTTTTATTGCAACGATAAAAGGTCGCGTTTGGTTGCAATTTAATTTTTTTATTTTCATACGTGCGCTTTCGCTTCGTGGTTTTTTATAGTAGATATTTTGTGGGGTGAGTGCTACACGACTTATACCTCTACACGGATTATATCTCCAATAAAATATACGTATTCCATTATAAAGAGGAAATAACCTCAAACATAATAGATTGTTTGAGGCGGCCAGTAGCGTTGCGTTCCGCCAGTCAACTCGCAATATCTTCAGAGCTTGGACAGTGGGGAGAAGGAGTGGTGGAAGTGTTTTGATGGGATCAGAGTATCGAAACACTAGGCTCCCAGAATCCCTCTGTTGACCTCGTTATTTCTACATTTCTTTTTAGAAAAGAATTACACTTAATATGTATATCGTCAGGATTTGCATTTGTCGTTCTTAAATTTGATCACAAATCATAAATAATTAATATTACACTCACACACGCAGAAATAATAAACAGACATTTAATACACAGTTATTATGTTCATACAATCGCATACACTGAACTATGCAGAACTTACCTTTGCTTAATCTTAACTTGAGAAATGCGGTTAACCTTAGAGAACTTAGTTGGTTTATTTCCTGCCAGTACTTGCGCTTGTCTCATTCAAACTTGAGATTATGAGGTACTATATACTTGGTGCATAGTTTTTATAAGAAACATTATAGTTGACTGTATAGGCCAGTCGTGACGTACTGTCGCCAGTTATGGGTTATGAGTTCGATCCCCATTCGAAGATATGAAATAATAAGTAGTGTATATTTTCATATCTTCACTTTGGAGTCGAGGCAATGTTGAGTTCCACGCTTCAACACACAATAATCTAGTAAGGTATCCCTTATAAATTATATTTTTTTTAAATATTATATATTGTATCCGTAGTCGACTCGGCGTTGAGTCCAGCAACTCACACAACAAGAGAATAGGGAATGGAATAGGAACACTAGAAAAAGACAACTTCACGTCTTTAAAGACCACAACAAGGAAGTAAGCCTACTATACCATTTTACCGCTAATCCCCTATTTTCAAATTAAAATTCCATTCATTGTAAACTTTTAGAACTTTAAACTAATTTCAAATGGTATAATCTTAAATAAATTATTTAATCTTGAAAATCTGTTAATGAATAAATATAATACAAAGGCAAGTAAGATCCTCTTTATTGTTAATCGCCACTTAGTTCAGCCATCTTAACTTTAGGCCGAACAGTATCGATATCGCAGCCTTCGGGGTTCCATTGTTTTAAGTGTTAACGGCCTCTTCACAAATTTCTGAGTCATAATTAGATCTCTATATCGTTGTCAAAGAGGAATGCTACGGACGTTTGCAGCGTCATTAAATTTTATTCGTTTTATATTACATACTAATTTTGTTATATTATTTTTAGGATTTTGTTTGGATTTTTTTTAACTATAAGATAGATATTAAATATTAAATGATTACTGTTTATGCATGGTATTTGGAAGATATTTTGCTTATTAAAATATTTCAATTTTGAATTATACAATAAGTTGACAGGAAAACCATAAACAAAGATAGGTCAATTACCAGGCAGAATAAAAGAGGAATAAAAATCGACATATTTAATTAATTTATTTATTTCATTGTCTTTTCTAATAATAAACAAATATAACTTTAAAGGCGAAAACGTTCTAATCTACATAGCATGTTAAAATAATAATTACATTAAGAATACATACAATAAATACAACATTTTAATATTAATATTTAAAATCTAAACCAATTTCCTTAAGACTAGTCAGGAAGTTATTTTGACATTTATTATTTTTCAATGTTAACCCTTTACATAATTACAGATTTAAAAAAAAAACATGATTTTTTCGATAAGTCGGCATATCACAGCTATTAAAGTTAACTATATACAAATTAGAAGCTTTTTTTATTTTATTTTTTTTCTTCATATAATTAACGGTCTATAGTTAAAAGTAAGGGCAGCGCAAACAACAATCAAACTACATTTTGGTATAAGCTAAAACCTAAACTAGTGGCAATTCCTTAATTATAACATGAAAACCAAAAATAATAAGAAGTGAACCCAACTACTATTAAAATATCAAAAAATATATATTATATAAAGTGTTATTGAATGTTAAAATAAATTTATTAATGTGATTATATTTATTATCTGTGGCACTTGTTATGACAGGTCGCTGTACGATTTTGAAGATACTTAAAGAACACAAGAAAATATAAGAATATTATTGAAACCACCGTAAATTGCAAATTTTCAGATTGCTTTTAAATTAAGTAATAAATAGTTATTTGACGCACAGTGCTATAAAACATAGGTCGCGTGGAAAATTTATCTTCCAAGGAGTATATTTTTCATGTTATATTTAAGTTATTAAAAAAAATTAAACCTGCACAAATCAACGTGTTCTCTTCTTAGGATTGCAAATATGTTATGGTTATTTATTTCAAAACTATTAACTGCTATTACTGACAAAAACTTAAAATTAAGAAATTAAAATTATTTTTGTTTCACCCCTAATAAATAATTTTGGGTTCTGTGATTTGGAAAAATGACTGAAGGGATTGATGCTAAATCTCATCAAGATTATGATAAAAAATAAAATTATAAAATCCGATGACGAGCACTCCTTAAATGATAAATTTTCCATGTGACGTGTGTTAATATCACTGACGTATAAGATTCTTGAGTGTTTAAAAAATAATAACTTTTTATAATGCACGTAAAAATATACAATTTACGGTCAGTTCTTTAGTTTCAGAAATTTAAAAATGGGTTTTAAGAACAAACCATAACATTTTACAAACATAAAAAAAATCTAAATATAGCATTAAATTAAAATCTATCAAATTTGTTCTTCGAACCCTCTCAACATTGTAATAATTAAAATTCTAATTAAAAAATATATTTTTCTTTTCAAACCAAATGCGTTATAATTTTATGGCGGGATTTTCTAGTTTCTAGTAAGCATTGGATTTATCATGATGTTGGCGAGGGCGTTACGCCGCTTGCGCCACGCGCCCGCGCCCTGCGCGTGGTACTGGAGCTGACGGTACCAAGTGCGTGTGCGTGTACTTTCTTCTGCCTGAAAATGGAAATTAAAATCGTGTAAGCTTCATTTTTTCAGTTTCTCTCTCTCTCTCCCCTCTTTGTTCCCTTACAAAGTTAAAAATGAATATCAACAAAAAACAACAATATAAAAATTATTTAAAGCGTTCAAAAATAAATACTATAAATTTACTTTTGTCCATCAACGAATTGCTATATCACGCGAACGAAACCGTTGTAAAACAAAAATATATCAGGTGCCAGATAAAAGTACGTGTCTCCTCGTAAATAGGGGCGCAGTGGTGTGTAGTAAACAGTAAATATATAGCGGTGGAACGCTGACTGGGCTGAATGCACTAATGGCTGATATGTATGTGCGTGCTTTCATGTTCAGTGTAACGGAAATGACAAAAATAATGCACAAATGAAGACGCATGTGGAGGGAAAATCGGTGTTTTTTGATATCGTGTCACACAGGTGACGTTAGTTAAATACTGATCGTTATGCGAAAAATTAATTCAAGCATGAACACAAAAATATTTTGCCCTCACTTTAAATATAAATGAATCCTTTGTAGTTATCTCGTGAACTTCAAAAAAGTGTTCTGGCTCGTGGTCAGCAGCCACCACGCATCGGTCTAGGAAGAGGGGTTCTCTTTGTAACGTATATCGCCCTGCCTTCTCCCTCACTAATAGCAGCGCCGCTTCCCTTACTCCACTACGAGCGAAGAGGGCATCGCCTTCTTTCTCCCTCGCTTCTCTATCTCTCGCCTCTCTTGTTTCCCGTATTTCGTTCGTTTTGTGTGCGATCGTTGGCTGAGAATAAATAAATTTGTGTTCAGAATCATAATATATTATACAACATATTGAAACATTTGTAAATATGTAGTAAAATAAAAAAATATAAGCATCTTGACACGGCAAGATTGACAGCGAAGAATATTTCTATCAATATTCAATAAATAATTCTGTATACATGTAATTATTTCTCTAAGAATCATATAATATAAAATGAAATGTAAAATATCTCACCTTTCCGTTAGTTACCAAAAGAGCATTGATCGGCATCAACTTAATCGTGCGTCCCTTACGCCAGTTGTTGTCGTTGGGTTGTGTAAACAGCAGCTTGCCTTCCATTGCAAACCTAAGCAAACACTCAGTAATTTAAACTAACTGGAACTAGTAGATTATCGAATTCATTAAATGTATGCTAAATGCCTATAAATATTCAAAATGTGTTTCAAAATGACGCACGCTGTGATTCTGCCTCTACACCAGAGAGAAGAAATTAATATACTAAATATTTTATTTCCTCGACTGGGAATAGAACCCACAACCTCTCGTCGTAGTTAGTCAAACGTTTACGCTTGTACCACTGCGCCACGATTGGTCTCAATAAAATCAATAATCAATAAAATCTGAATAATAACTCTATATCCGGTTCTTAACCTAAAATTACTTATGTATAATAATATAACGTAAGTATAATATTGAATTAAAATTTCTTGCAACAACAATAATTATAATAACAAGACGAGTATAAATTGAAATATCGCACGTCCGTTGAGAGGTAATTACTTCTAAGAATTTGCTCTATCATTTAATTTTAATGAAAGTATACTCCTTAAATAAGAACATTTATAATGAACCTATCTTATAATTCTGTACGAACCCACTATATGTTATTGTACTTTTATGTATAATTAAGTCGATTACTTGTAAAATATAAATTAGGGATAAATTTCATTTACATTCATTATAAATAATAATTTATTATACTAGTAGTAGTCAGACTAGACTTGAAAGTATTTAAACAGATAACCAACCTGGCATCATCATGATTCCAATCCAAGACATCTACCGCCATTTTCCTAAGCCGTATATCGGCAACGTGTAAGTCGTGTGCAGTTCTCTTCGCCGCTGCCAAGCGTCTCCACAGTGGTACGTCCCTGGCCGCTGCCGCTGCTGCTGCAGCTGCTGCATTGATCTCCTCTAAACGGGATTCAACGCATCGCTGAGCACCCTTCACGTCCTCCCTCTCCGATGCACAGCTGGGCGTTGCTCGGTGCAACCGTGAAAGAAGGAGCGGATATTTTGTCACGCGTTGAACCGGCACCTGTTTCAATGTTTTTGGTATATATATATTTTTTTCTCAGGAATCAAATAAGTGTATGTAGAATTTAAGTGGTATATAAAACATTAAAACAGTTTTTTTAATTGTCTTAAATTTATATTACTAAATTTATATTACATCCCATATTCTCTTCATTTTTTACCAGTCGTGGTGCAGTGACACAAAGGATGACCGTAATTTCGAATTCCCCACTCTAGGGAATAAAATATTTATTTAAATGTATATTTCAACTTCTTCGCTCTGGTGTCAAGGCAAAGCGATGCGTTGAGTTCCGCCACTCAACACGCAATGGCTCCAGAATCCGGCGGAAATTAGGGAGTATCCTTACACTATGTTCCCCCTGCCTACCCTGCTGTGTGCGGGATACAGTGTGAAGTTGATAAAAAGTTTTTTTACCATGAGAAAAGAGTTAAGGTTCATTCTTCTCAGGACCGCATTTTCCATTTGCGAGACGCGCAAGAATATCCTTAGGAGTTCCTTCTCCTTCTCAAGACCGGCTAACAACAATGCAGCACCAGCTTGTTTCACACAATACGACTGAAAGGCTGTCAACATACCAGAGCACTCCAAGAGAATTTTACCAACATTTACTGTTAGTAAGTCCTGAAATAAAAGACAATAATATAATTAAAATAAAAATAAAAGGCTATGACATTCATATATTAATAATGATATTATTCTAATTCTAAAATATCTATTATTAAACTGAAAATGAAATTAAGCCAGAATAATGTTGTATTTAAATACAAAGTTTTTAAAATTTAAATACTAATAAAACATTATTCTACGATACACTAATTATATGAAATAGAGAAAAAGTAAAAGAAATTATACTTTAAAGCTACAAATGAAAGCGCCTTAATAACATATGCAACCAATCATGAATATCCATAGAAAATGCTAAGTTCAAAATTACTATAAATAAATAAATGTGACTTCCGGAAAATTAATTGTAAATACTAGAGAACGAAAAATATTAATTACAATTTTAATTGTTAAATTACCTCGTCTCCTTGTTCGACGGCAATTTCGAGTGCGTCCCTAAGTTTTTCTGATAACACTTGATTATTCTCAATTAATTCTTCGACATTCAAAAATATTACACTTAATTGTTCCTGTGTAAGTAGACCAGCCACTAACATAGGCTTATAAAATTCTTCCAGTATGATTTGTAAATCACGTCCATACTTCTCCTCCGTTTCAACGATTTCAGTGATAATTTCTTTTCTTTCAGTTCTTTTCTTTGAACACTTACGACATACCAATGGTGCATATATTGAACCTGTCAAATATAAAAAAATATTTTAATAGATAACATTAACATATTTATGCATATAAATGAATTCTTGTAAATACCTTGCTCAGTAATCTGAGTTTCGACAGCAGTATCGCAATCCTCACATAAATGTATTGGGGTATCTTTGTCGTTTACTATATTACTGGGTGTTATTTTTCCTTGTAATCTGCTTCTAGATGATTTACTTGTTTCTGAACCTACGCCAGAATCATTCCTTTCAATTTCAGCTGAAGGCTTTTTACAAACAACAGCCTTTTCAATTGTTTCTTGGTTAATAACTAAAGAGTTGTCTTCACTTGAATCGGACGCATTGGATAATTGACTGGTATTACTGCTAAGATGCGTTTTAATCATGTTTGTTTTTGTTTTCGATTCATCCAACAATGATTGTGATCCATTTTCATAATTAGTAATGTAAGTTTCTTCATCATCGATTCCCCTCTCTTTAGCATCTACTAAATAAGACAAGATATCATATTTAGAAGCACCTTCAAATATGGAACGTGATCCACTTCTCTTTTCATCATCTAACATAAGTGAATTTGGTGGAGGATTAGTAGGCAAAGGTGGAGGCATATCTCCTATTTCTTCATAAATCGGATCATTATTTAATCGAATAGACTCATAATGATGGTCATCATCTGTATTATTTGCATTTTCGATATCACAAATTGCGGCATCTACTAACATTTGGTAAAATTTTGATCGAGTAGAATTTGTGTCATCTTCTGTTGATAATTCACTCGTCGACGCATTATAACAATCCGACATCGGTTCAAGGTCTGAAAAAACTCCTAATGCACCGCTCTCGTACTCCATACTTTCATAGGGAGCAGAGCAGCCTTTAATATCACGTTCAAGACAGCCTGATGTTTGAGTTCCTAATTCAAAACATTCTTTCGAAATCGTCTTGGGTAGCTCGACGCTTACGCTTTTTTCGTTCTTATTATTTTCTCTTTCGACTTCTTCTTTTAAATTGATCAGAGAGCTTTCTATGAGCTTTTCTATTGTCATTGTGCTGCTATCTGCCCCTTCTTGGTGTTTGGTTTCTTGGAGCTTAATTAAAGAGTTTTCAATTAATTTTTTAACCAAGTCTGAATCGAGTCCTTCTGCTAAATGCGCAAAAAATGGATCATCAAATAATTTAGTTATGAAGTTTCCGCTTTCAGAATGTTTATGTCCTTGAAATTTATTCGCTTCTATTTGATTTGTATTGTTAATAAGATTTTCATTTTTACCACACACATGGGGAATCAGATTCCTTCTTACAGCTTCAACAGGATCACTTAGAATAGAAGATATATCTTCAGTGTTATATGAATTTGAATGTATATCATCATTACAATAGTCTTCATATGTATTAGATTCTTCTGCTTTGTGCTTGACATCGGGGAATACAGCCCCTATATATATTTGGCTTTTTGATTTTTTAATTTTGTTTTGAGGAGTGCCGACGCTAATAGTTACTGTAGTACCAGTTTGGTAAGTATTACAGGAATTGCTGTAATCATCATTAACAACTACTGAAGAAAGATAGATTGGTACATCACTGCTAACGTTCATAGTTGAATAGCATTCGTTGCCATTTATTTGAATAGATGTTTTTCTTGGTTCGAGTTCAGTTGTTTTATAACCATAATTCAATTGGTTTTGATCATCTGCATCATCAGAATCAAATTGTTTAACTCTTAAAATTGTTTTTTGTTCATTTTCATTCGTATCAGACCACTCGTCGCTTGTTGAACTAGTGGAGTCGTTACGAACAAATTTAGTTTTTACGTAATTATGTTTCTTTGATTTAGATTTTTGCCTAGGTGGCGGCTCCGGAGACCTAGGTATTTCACAACGTAAATGTTTTAACACATTTTGTGTTATTTCACTGTTATCGCTCAAATTACCTACATCTAAATCAGTTTGGGATGAATTAGTTTGATTAAAATCTGTAGGTTGTGTTCGCTGTTCTTGGATAATTTTTTGTTGATGAACTGATTCAATTTCATTGACAAACTCAAGAAATACTTGACTTGTGTGACCATGTTTATTTTTTGATCTTAATGCCATTGTGTCTAAGAATTTAGGAGGTGAAATAGATATGGTAGATGTGACTCTTTCCGATTCTGATCGTCGCAGCACAGGAATTTTCGGTATAGTGTTATCTGAAATAAAAGAAAGATTAGAAGCATATAAATAACAAATAGCGAATTGTAATTGATTTATAGAAATATTTAAAATACCTTTTGCACTATCAGCAAGCTCATTAGCTTTATTTTTCGTATTATTATTAGGAGTTATACTAGAAGATATGGATTCCTTATTTTCAGTATCGAATTTTGTGTTCATTTGGACATCTTCATAGATTCCAGAGTCATTATGCACCTCTACTATTGGAGTTCCTGGTGGTTTAACAGTGTCATTTATCTCCAAGCTGTGACTCACAATATCACCTTCAGCAACAATTTCATCTTCATTACTAACTTCAAGAATTACATTCGGGTTATCATTACTATTAACGTGGTCATGTAAGTCTAAATCGGCTGTATATATTACTTTGGTTTCTTCACTTTCCACTAGAAACTGAACACGTTTTCTTTGATAGAGATTCTGAGGTGAGATCATTGCTTTATCCTTAGGTTTGGGAATATAAAATTGTGACGAATTTATACGCTTACTTTCATATGAATCATCAGAACCATCAATTTTCACATTAATATTATTTGAATCATAATTTCTTGGTTTTTTAAGGATAGATTTAATTGGGTCATTATTATTATTTTTATATTTTGGACTCCGTAAATTATCAGCAGATATTTTTTTGGTAAAATTTTTTTCAGGCAAACGTTGATTGTCACTCTCACTATCATCATCCGTTTTATGATTTCTTGCTCTTCTTGGTGGTCTTTTAGGTGATACACTCTTTTGTTTTGCACGATTTGCAGGCATACTAACAAGCTTTTTAGTACTATTTTTGCTTAAGGAGGCAAGTTTATTGCTTTCTTTTTTAATGTGTGGTAACAATAATGCAGAAGACATATCAGTTGACTTAAAATCATAATTTTTGAGATCAAAATTGACGGGATCGTATACCGACTCATCATCTACGCTACTAGGTTTTAGTTCATTTGATATTCGAATTCTTTGCCCACCAATAGCTTTAACATTTGCATCTGATTTAGATTTTTTTACGGAGTGGTCAATATTCTTATGTGATTCTTGAAAAACATTACTATAATCATCACCTCCACCAGTTTTAACTAAGTCATACGGATTAATGTCACATGATAATATAGATTTCTTTTTCTCACCAGTACTTACTTCTTCCTCAATCCACAGATCATTAACTCTACTCACAGACTTACTTCTACTTTTGTTAAGAGTTTCAGGACTTGGTTGCTTTGTTTTGATTCGACATGGACTAATACTCTTAGCACGTGATCTTGTAGTTGAAAACTGACTGCCAATTCGAGTTTCATGAGGTGGTGCTAATCTACTTCTTCTCATCAAATCATATGGATCAGAATCTCCACTTGCTTTCAATATCGTAGGTCTCGTTTTAGTGCTTTGAACACGAACAGTGCCAGCTCTTAGAAGACCAACATCACGACTTACTTGAGGACCCCGAACTGTACCACCTACAAGCATACGAGGACTTTCGGCTATCGTTAGAGGTAAGCGAGATCCTTTACATTTCTTACATATACTGACTTTGGTTGAATTTGTTTTCTTCGTACCATTAAGGTATTCAGGACAGGAACATAATATAACAGCATAATTGTGCGGAGTAGGTTTTTGAGGAGTACTTATTAAAACGGGACCTGATACGTCTGAATAGGTTGAGAAAACACTAGGTCTAACATTAGGAGCTTGAGTCCTGACTGACCCATAAAGCCAAGTTTCTGCATATTTCATTGATTTAGATAAGGCAGATCCATCCTGTGCACTAACGGTACCATACATGTAAGGACTTTCGGGTGACTTTTCCGAAGACTTGGAACTTCCTGAAGTGTTTAGCTTTAACTTTGAAGACCATTTTTTTGGACGTGAATTTTCGGGTGCCTCGTATATCTGAAAAAAAAAGACGAAAATCTCAATACTTGTCAGTAAATTCAAATTCAAATTCAAAATATTCTTTATTCAAATAGGCAATTTTTATAAGCACTTTTGAATCGTCGAATGAATATATGAACAGAAGGCTACCACCGGTTCGGAAGGCAGTTCTGCTGAGAAGAGCCGGCAAGAAACTCAACAGTTGCTCTTTTCAAAAACAACGGTACAATCTATTACATATAGATGCTAGCAAGGCAGCTATCCTGCATTACATTCAATAGACATTAATTCCATACATGCTTATCCTCTAAATATTCTTGAACAGTGTAATAAGCTTTACTTGTTAGACATTTTTTTACAGATATTTTAAATTTTGGGAGTGGCAAACCTAAAATACACTGCGGAATTTTATTATATACACGTATGCTCAGACCCATAAATGATTTATTAACTTTTTGGAGCACAATGATCCGAGCTTAGATTAGTAATAATTTGTTTTTCTACAATCTCACAATGACAAAAAACATTATCTATACAAATAGCTGACGTATTCGTTATACGAGTTGGTTCAGAGAAAATATTAAACATATTAAAAGATTTAAATAAGTTTAGGAGACGCAGGCTTAATGATGTCACCTGTATTATATCTATATTAAAGTCTCCGCATACTATTAAAGATTTACTACTCGAACTCAAATTTTTAAGAACATCCTCCATTTTCTCCTCAAATACTTCAAAATTACCTGAGGGGGGTCGATACACGCATACTATAATATATCTATTGAATTCAACGCAGGACAATTCAATAGAGCGTTCGTCGGAGAGAGCTACTATATCTGGTCGCGGTTTGTAATGTATATCATTTCTCATTAATATAAGCGAGCCGCCGCGGATGGCCTTCTCTCTAACGAACGAACTTGACAATTTATAATTTTCGATATTTACTATTTTGTTACATTTTGAGATCCAGTGCTCAGTTATGCACATTATTTGAATATTGAATTTATTTAGAAATAATTCTAGTTCCAGTTCTTTGCCTCCCAGGCCTTGTATATTCTGATGTACAATGTTCAATTTAAATGACCTAGGCGTTGTCTTATTGTCTAGTTTAAGCTGGAACTTTTATCATTATACTTCATAGAAGTATTATTTGTGCATTTTATTACCTTCGTTATACCATGTACAACGGGGTTTTGTATATTGTATGCTAATAAATTAGCAATTTGTTTCTTATAATATAGAGGAAGATACAATATATCTTCTGTCAACTTACAACTATTGTAAATAAATTTATTTAAATCTAAATAAAATAATGCGTCGCTATGACGTTCCGTCGTATTATACAATGTCAAGTTCAGGTTAAATATATATTTATTTTGTTTGTCTGTGAGGGAAGAAGAATATGGAAAAGAGCATATAATAAATTTACATTTAGTTTTACTATGTAAGTCGAGCAAGTTCTCTATACTCTTTATAATATCTTGTTTCCTCACTGACAGACTATGACCATGTAATAGTACAACAGTACTATGCTCACTTAATTTCATGGACATAATTTTCTTAATATTAAACTGGTAACTGGCTCCAGGCGAACATGCATTAAATACATTTGAAAAGTGGTGACTAAGTAGGGACCCAAAGCCTTGACCTAATTTATCAGATATAACAAAAATATTATTTGCTGAGGAGGGGGAGGAATTGTCAATATGTATATTATTTTTATTGATTGGTATATTATGCTTGGCCGAGTCACGCACAGCCTCAGATAGCTTTTGCGAGGGAATTGATTCAGTGGATCCTGCAACTGAACAACCACAACTATGTTTATTTGTTAGTGATTCAAATCTTTCTATGTTGTAGTTGCAAAGGTCAACCAAATCGCCTGCAGCTAAAATATGTTCTTAAGTTTATTTTTGGATGAAAACTTAATGTTTTGTTCAACATGATTTAAGCAGGAACTTAATTGTGGGTTACATTCCACCAGTTCATCATATAAACATGAGGTATTTTCAAAATCTTTTTTTGCCTCATGACTTTTAAATTTAATAATTGAGTCATTGGCCTCTCCTAAATGAATTTCAAGCTCTGTAATTCTGTCCAGAGCCCTCTCATGTTCATCGCTGCACTGGTCAAATGTACCCAAGATACTTTGTAGTTGATCTCGCTGTGCAACTACTTCTAAATTTTTTGCTTGCAATTCTGCGAGTTCATTTTTCAATTCTTTATTTCTTTTTATGATATTGGCAATTTCCTCCTCACTGTCCTCACGTTCCTGAAGAAGTTGCTTACAGAGGTCTTGGGAAGATTTCAATTCTTGTAAGGTTCGCTTAAGTTTGCCTTCTAGGTCCTTTGCAGAGGCTTTGCGGGTCATGATTTGCTTATCCATTATTAATATGCTATATAATGGAAAGCAATAGGCTATGAGGAAATAAAGAAGAGGAAAATTGTTTTTATATATATAAGAAGTAAAAAGGAAATAAATAAATAACAGAAATAATAAATTAAGTAATAAAAATAATAAATATTAACAATGGGAGCAATTATTAGCCAACTTGAGAAATTACTGATAATTTATACTGGTAGGTAGGCAAATATTAATTAATACATTGAAATTTTGATGTCAATTTACATGTTAATTATAATTTAATATTATTTAAAATTGATATAAACTTATATTAGTGTGAAGATATAATTGAGTACTGTATAGTTTTTTGTTTTGGTGTATTTGTCTGAGGCAAATATGTATGTCTGCAGCTAAGCTTCCAACTTGTCAAGCAAAGTGAGACAATAACGGTGCCAAAATGTGAGAAGGGACGTGGCTCACTATAAATATGAGTTTTGTGTAGTAAGATGTGTGTGGGAATATAAAAAATTAAGAAACAAATACTCCCCAGGTTTTAGAAATTTTAAAAATTATTCCGTTGACTCCACTGACAGACGATAGCTGACGGCGGTTACGAGTACACAGTTTAACGTTCGTGTTCTTCTTCTTATTTTATACACAAATCACACTTAATTAGTTTATTTCACAATATGTACAGTTAATTATATATTTTAACAATATTAAATACACATTTAATAATTAAAATTAAAGAGCTATTAATTTGACATGTTGCCTAGGCCAGTGTTGCCAGTAGATCCAAATATACAATATATACAATATATTTTATTTATATATTATAAAAAAATATTAAATCGATTTTTTTATGTTTCTTTAATCTCAATTCGTATACATATAAATATAAAGACTTATATTTTTTTATGTTTATCTAGCAGCTGATCCCCACTTACTGTCGAATTTTCGAGACATTACATTTTGATTGGCTTTGTTCTTTCCCTCCATTTTAAAACAAAACCCACAACCGTCGCGTATAAAGTAACAGGCTTGTGCCACTTCGCAATGATCGCCTAAGACCTCGAGTGTCATTTCAAATTAATATAACATCATAAATTAAACTTTTAACGTTAATATTAATTCCAATTAGTTACCTATTCTCAAAATAGTAAATTTAAAATATCGTTAGCTGTCCCAAAAGCAATTATAGCGGGAAACGTTCTACAGTCGCTTTACAATAGTTCCCTTTGTGCGTGACCCATCTGATTAGCAAGGCGTTCTGAGTTTCGAAAAGTCTTGATTTGAAGAGAATAAGCTGTATTTACGGGCTCGGTTTAAATTGATACAATTGCCAATTGTGATTTTCGCGCCTCTAATTAGTGATTCTATTGAAGATACAATCATTATTGTTGCTGGTCTCAGAAGTGTTAATAAGGGACAGGTTACAGGTTCAATTTTGTTTAATATTTTCTATTTCTATTTTTCCGCTCTGGTGTAGAGGCAAAGCGCGGCGTTGAGTTCCGCAACTCTATGTGCAATTCCGCCAAAATTAGACGAAAACTGGGGAACGGAGTGTATTCGCAGTAGGTTCCCTCTACCTACTCTGCTAAGTTTGCTATGATTTTATACAACATACATTCTAAATATAGTTTGGATAATTTAAGCGTATTATTATTAACTTTAAAATATCATACAATAACTTATGTTTAACAAAACATTCACGCTTTCAAGTTTTTTAAATAAATTCGAAAATCTTAAAGATTCCGAAGAACATATAATTTCATGTGAGTTAACAATGCGCTGTTACGTTGTCACGATTATAATTAATTCCCGAACTTTGATTTGAAGTCGGCGTCAAGTTAATGCTGCAACCTTACAATATCAAATGATAAGCCTGTTTGTGTTACTTGGCACCGACTTCAAAATTATAAATTAGTTCTTTAATTATTTTTTTAACAAAATCGAAATAATAAATGCAACCATTGAGGAATCTCATTTCTGGCGAAAATTTTAACAGTTTTCCTTGTAACAATTACAGTCAAAATAGATATTACAACTACGTTAGCCATCTATGGTCTTCATCATCACTTTCACGTCATCAAATTGTGCTTTCCGAAAGCAAACACTCGAGTCTTTACAAAAAATACCCAAAACTTACAAAAGTTTGCCTATAAAATGTAAAAACTTCTCTAGGATCCCATCATCAGACCTTGACATGGTCACCATGGGACCACTGGGAGGTGAACACCCTTTCAAACAAAAAAGAATTATCCAAATCGATTCAGGCGTTTTCAAATAATCGGTGAACATACATAAAAAAAGATGCCGACGAATTGAGAACCTTCTTGTTTTGAAAGTCGGTTATAAACATCGAAAACAATATCTGAACATCCACTTTCCGCCTTTATCGACCTCTTTGTCTGGACCATAATCTTTTAAAAAATGTGAAAGAATAATTTAAGCTGGAAATTTTACAAAGCTAATATTTATGCTGAACAAAATGCAATATACATGAAAGATTTTTAATATTTTTAAAGTGTTATTCCATAGGAAAGAGAAATACTCATTTAGAAAACCTCTTGAAAGCCAACCAACTGAAACGTGGGGCTTAGTGGTCAGAGTGCTTAGATGGTTTCAAGAGGTTCAAATCCCGCTACGTTGAATTTTTAAACTAATTCTTCATAATAAAATGTTATTACTTCAATATACCGTATTCAATTTTAGATCTGTGTATAATTAATTCAATAGGCTTTCATTGTAGTCTGAGAGGTCAAAGGGCTAACGATAATAGCAAAGCAAGATAGCCTAATGAAACTAGCCTGCCGCATTGTCCTGGGGGATGTGACCGGGCAGCACGTGCCCAGTGGAAACTCATAATTGGAATCAGATAATCCTTGCATTTGAGTCCCGGGATTGTGATACGGGATATTTGGAAATTTGCAAAATTACGAACAATATAGTAAGTGAAATTTCAGTTACTTGACTCTTATCGTTCATATTAGTGCGTGTTATTAAAATGGCTATATTATTCTGTCAGTATATAATAACATCATGCACATATTACGATACGGTATTGTAGGGGTATATTATAATTATATCATTACTTCTACATCAACCGTTATTACTAAAATGTATACATACAGTATATATTATATTTAATAAAAAACTATTATCAGGTATTATATACTACCTTACCTACGTAACTGCTCATACAACTACGGCTTTTATACTTCAAAGGTATTAAACAAATACTTACAGTGCGAGGTACATTATGATACTAACAAGGCCAAATTGGCTTTCAGTATAGCATCGAGGATTACGTGGTTTCAATTAACTACTACAATTTAATATTAATAAGCCTCGCTATTGTTGTATTTATTCTTTATTGTATTCTTTATAATAATATAAATCTATTCGTATGTTATTATTAATACAATTTGCATTTATTCACGCAAAAAATATATGAACGGACACGCGATTTAAGTTACTACGTTATATTTTAATCTTTTTATATTGGTCTAAACCAATATTGTTATTATTATTCGTTTAATATTAGTACATTTTGCTACATCCATACATATTTCTAAAATTCAAATATTTTTGATGCATTTACCTAATGTACAAGTTAATAATTATTTATTGTTATATTAATTATAATATAAATTATAATCTAAGGACCGTCCCTGCTTCGTTTATGCCACTTCAGCACATACTACGCCTACTTTGCCACTTTGTTGTTTGTTCATAAGAGGCCGTCGTTATATAACATAAATGTACGACTGCAAACACGACGGTTATGAGTTCGATTCCCATTTATTGAGACAAATTGCGTAGAGTGCCTCCCCACTAAATCAATAATCTTTTAAAGAATTTGGCGGAAAGTGGAGAACGAAAGTATCTGAACGGCAACGGAGTGTCTTAACAATAGGTTTCCAGGTTCCGTCTGCCTATCCTGATATGCAGAATACAGTGTGATATTGTTTAAGCATAAAAATAACTTATTTTTGGCAATGCTCAGTTTTTATTTTTTATTTTTTTAAATAAACAAAATCTATTATTACTATCGTGCGATTGGCCTCCACACCAGAGCGAAGAAATGAAAATATTAAATATTTCATTTCCTCGAGTGCGAATCGAACCTATAACCTGTCGCGTTTATTCCCTCGCTTGTGCACCACAACTGGCCTTAATAGAGCATGTCACTATACGTAAATGAATAACGAATATTCTTTAAGGAAAATCTACATTTGTAATGCTACATCTTCAAATAAAAAGGTTAAGAGAGAATGAATGAATACCGAGAGTTATTGGGAAATCCTCTAGTTTACAAACGAATTTCGATTTGGTGACAAAATGCATTCTGTATTTTCGAATTTAGCGTCTATTTCAAAATTTATTTTTATAAATCTTACATATAATATTTTCATTATGTGTGTCATAATATGGTCCTGACTCCTGACTGTATACGTAGCGGTTGTGGGTTCAATTTCCGCTCTGATAAGAAGACAAAGTGCGGCGTTCAATCCCAGTACTCAACGCAATGCCTCGAAAATTTGTAAACGGAGTTTCTGAACAATAGGTAATCTATCTATTTATTCTATATGCAGGATATAGTTCTTTTTTATATCTTTATTACTTTGAATTTTCAACTTTTTTCCTTAAGATGGATATTCCCACTCGGAAGAATAATAAAAAATTAGGTTTTAAGCAATTATTTTCAACCCATAACCGTCGCGTTTATGATTTTAGACAAATATAAATGTTTAAGCAGAACAAATGAATAATAATAATCAAATCCTTTATAAAAATAATTTCTGTATTTATATAAAATAAATAAATATTTGAAAGGCAAACTAAAGCGAAATAATTAGCATGGCTTCCCCAAATAAGGCCATTCTGTACAAAATCCGAGGCTCCAAAGGGGAACCCTTTTCAACCTTCAACAAACAATCCGAGACATTGAACAGATTACGCGAAATCGATTCCTCTAATGAATAAGTTATTTGAACGAAAAATTTCATTTAAAGTAATAACATTAATCGGTCCGAAAATTGGGTGGGGTGTCTTAAGATTTATGCTCTGATGTCTTAAAACAACGGAGAGTATATCTAATATGGTGTTAAATGTCGTTTTTGGGATGTGACTCAGATTGTGGAAAATTAAGGCAAGGTTAATTTAAGATAGCCAAATCTATTGAATCATACATAAGACCAATTTGTCTAATTACTATTCCAAGAGTATTATAATAAATTATTTATATTTAATTAATTATATTAATTAGACGGTCTAAATCTGAGTAGAATAATTTCCTTAAATATAATAAATCCCAGATATATATAATGTAAAGTACATATAAATTAACATTCTTGCGGTATATTTAAAAAAAAATTTAAACGCGTATACTTTGCGACCATTTCAACTATCAAGCCGTGGGCGGTACAAACCCATACCGTGTTCGCGATTCAGAAAACTTTAGAAACGTTCGGAAATACATCGTATTTTTCTTCGCGAACTCGATAACAAGATAGTTCTAAAACTTTCTTAAAAGGTTATTGGATACCAGAATGGGGTCGTATAACTGCTTCACTGGTGCGTATGAAACGTTTAAGATTTACTTAACAACAGTTTTATTAAAATTCGTTCTTTTATTAAAGAAATTTTTAAGTATAATAAAAAGTACATATTAATCAGTTTTACGCTGTCCCACAGTCCCACATAAACACACAATAGAGGCAGATTATATTGTTTTCTGCATTTTTATGCATGTTTTTAATTTCAGAATATTATTTTATATTTGGTGCATATTCTACGCACATCAGGGTAAGCAAAGCGCCATTTTCCACTTGATTTCGAAATATTGCATGTTTAATTACGGAACCCGACACCGAGCTTCGCCTCTCAGACTATTGTATCTATGGTACAGCAAAAAATTTGTTACATACTTCGTTAAAGAAATAAAAACATAAAGAAATCGCATTTATTCCTATGGCGATTATAAGTACTATATTTACGTTCTCTTTCAGACATTTGTTTAGAAAAAAAACTAAAGATTTCCATGTGCCATGAACATTAGTCTGTAACACTGCGCCTACGCAGTCATTCGTCGCGTCTTTAAATGTAAAGAGCGTTTTCACTTGAGTATGTCAACAACCTCTTGTGAACTTCTTTTATTATATAATTCTGGAGGTATGTTTATGAATTAATAAGAATGAAAAAAATTACGCATAACGTACAGGTGCAACAAATTATCATGGGATCTTGTTTAGATATTTTTAATAATACCCTACATTTACAGTCTAATTAAGAAAATATATACAAATTAACGCCGTTGAGAGAAAGAACTAACAACAACAACTTATAACTATCTTATATGCAGTATTGCTTATATTGTATTATTCTTATAATGATAGCAAAACTATGAACCATATCTACAGGTGCTTATATTAAAATAACAGCTATCTATATATTAAATATCTAAAAATCAGAAATAAAGAATATACTCGCATCTAAGTATTAAAGACTATCACGTAATAATATATTCGTAGACAGAGCCGAAAAGATTCTACGATTATTTTTATGTGAATTTTTGTCTCATTTTTGTGACTTTTCATGTGAAAATTTTTAATTGTACCCAAAAGCTTTCGTCTCAATGACACGTGCTGCTGTTTGCGAATGCAATGGACGTTTACGTTGGGATTTAAAGTTTTTTTAAAAATGAAATTTAGAAAAAACATGTTCAATATAGATATTAGTTCTACATATCTATATTAATCTATAATTGTACATATATTTGAGCATATAAAACATATAATATTTTTTTATTACACCGTCGTCGTGTGACTGTAACGCGAAGGTTGTGGGTTCCAGGAAACGAAGTAGTTATTTATATTTTCATTTCTTCTGTCTGGTGTTTGTCTGTCTGGAACAAACAGCGGCGTTCAGTTCCGCCACTCAACAAGCAATAACTCCACAATTCTTAACAACGTCTTAACAACTAGGTTTCCTTTGCCTACCCTGCTGCGTACGGGATACAGCGTAAATCAGATTTTTTGATTTTATAGCTTCACGCTGTATCCCGTATAACTAGCAAAGCAGCGGGGAGGGGGGAGCTAGTATTAAGACAATATCTGCTAAAGTCTGCAGGCATTGTGTGTTGAATGGTAGAATTCAAAGCCACGCCTACACGCCAGAGTAGGTCAAATTTAAACGATTAATACGATGTAACAGAAGTCATGGGCGTTCCTCGATAAATTTACTTTTCAACACATACAGAATGTATTAATTCTATTGGTATATTGTATTATCTACTATTTTCCCATTCCATTGACTTGTCCCATCATTGAAACGTTTATAAATAATTACATCTCATTTTCATCTCAATCACGAAAAAAAAATTTGAATTAAAAAAAAAGTAATTCCAAATATATTGTTTTTGCATTTTAAACATATAAATAAAACCAGAGCAACAATGGATAGAATGGTTCGGCACAACAAAGAACGCTTCGCTATACGTGAAGCCGCTTTTTCGAGCGATTTCCTCTCGTCTCGTTAAGGTAACATAGCTGCATATTTATTATATATTATGTACCAGTATATATTTTTCGGCATTTTAAGTTTTATTTATATTATATTTTATAACTTTTAAATTAAATCCTTTATGCATTTTTTCTCACAATACTTCTATGAAATATTGATGAAAAATAAAATTTTAGTTATATTAAACAAAAATATGACAATCTTATATTTGTAGCTTAGTTTATACTTAATTACTGCAAATTTAAATTTGTCAATTATCATAAAACAAGTTCCCGTTTGCCGACAATTTTGAAACATATATATTATATTGATATGTGAGAAATATCCATCCATATGCCATAAAAATATAGCTTTCGTAGTAGTAGTAGTATTTCGATACTCAAGTTACCTAGGTCACTTCTCCAGAGACTTCTAATGGATAGCTCTGAATAGATGAAATCTCGCACATCTGCTGATGAAAACGACAGAAATGATAACGCGAGAGTCACAAATGTTAGTTAATATTACAAATGAATTAAAATGAAAATAGAGAACTTTGTATATTATATTTCATTTTCATACAATATATTAGTGTAATATCATATAATATAATAAAATGCTTTTGATTGATTGATTATTTAATCTTAATACTAGTTTAGGATACACGGTAAAAGCTCGAATCATTAAAAGATTTTGACAGGTGTTTCCATTAACTTTTAATTTAATTTAAAAAGAATCTCCTTTGATAAGTTCCACGCTGCTGTCCGTTCACAAATAATACCTTTCGCAGGAACTATAATTTTATAAGTCTGATTTAATGTATTGCAATTGATCGAATAAATTAATAACTTTTTTCGTCTTTCACAAAGAAACCTACCGTATATAATTCTAAAAGCTTAACAACATAAAGAACATTTTCAAGACAACCCAGCGCCAATTCACCTATTCACCATTAATAAAATAATAAAATCCAGGAAATGGAAAAAGAAATTATATCTTACAATCGGGCGAATCGTATTTACTGAGCACAATGAAGACGGCAAACGAGCTAATGTTATTAACGTCGTCCGATAAAATCAATTTTACCTTGGCAAATGTCATACACGTGTAATTTTGTGTACACGCCGCAAAGAAAATTTCATTTTCACCTTCACGCTATATTCCACATACGGCAGGGTAGGCAGAGGGACCTTGGTGTTAAAACACTCCGGTCCCGATTTTCCGCCGAATTTTTCGTGTTGTGTAGTGTAACTGAACGCCGCCTAAAATTCGATATTGTTTAGAATCCACGCAAAAGAGTAACAGAGTTTTTTTAGATTATTCCATTATTAAAAAAATACAAATTTGAATAATCTTACTAATATATCGTATTTAGTGCGAAGCTATTAAGATGTCTTTTTCATAACCTTTTACATTTTTACATTTTGGCTAACTATTTATTTTTTAATTTACTCAATATGTTTAGAAATATCGCTTGTTTGGTTTGACCGTTATTGGTTCGACATTGGCTAAGAAATTATAAAAACAAATAAAACACCGACTAAATATTTTCTGATATTAAAAAAGATTAATTACATAGAAGAAATCAAGAAATAGTTAAAAAATATATATTGTCAACTATTAATAAAGAAAATTCGAAGTAACAATCCTAAACCTGAAAGCGAAAAATATCACTGCACTACACTAATCAAACATAAAGAGTAAAATAAGTTCGCTGCTGACGGTACCTAATTTTTTGGTTGATTTTCCGTAGCATTACGCCCGTGAGCCAGATAAGGGGTGTTACTGGGCATCAGCGTTTTTGAGCGAACCGCTTTTTGCAACATTCGAACATTAAAGCCTCGGAAGTGGTATTGAACCAGCCGTAAAAATGTATTACACGTTATTGTTCCCCTCTTTAGTGAAAATGACTACAGATTTTATATCAGTGAATGGAATGATATATTTCTTAATATGTAAAAGTTTCGTGTCATTTGTTTCTATCAATTTTGTATTATGGTATATTTAATTATAAAACCGTCAGCGAAAATAAGTTCGAAAACTCAGGCTTAGGAAACTAATCGCCTAAAAGCTTAAAACTTAAAGCTAAAAAAACGTATCCCTAAAAGAAGAGGGAGTTGTTTTTCCAGTTTTACTCTGTAGTCCGTATACAGCAGAGTCCCCATTTTCCGCCGAATTCTGGAGGCGCTTTGCCTCGACACCAGAGCAAAGAAATGAACATACTAAATATTTCATTTTCTCAAGTGGGAACATAACCTGTCGCGTTTACTACTCGAATCTCATTAAGAATAATATGTACAGACTCCTAGTTTTATCCACATTAAATATTCATTATTATGGCACACACAAGTAGGCGGGCCTAGAGAAATAATACGCTTTCATAAGAATAACAATTTCATATATTTATCATATAAAAGTATTTAATACGGATATCATTTTCTTATATTGTTTTTAATATTTCAATATATCCGCATTATGTAATATATATAATTTAATAAAAGAATAGGAAAAATCTGATAAGACAAAATAAAAGTAATAAATTCGTTATAATATAGTAGTAATAAGTATTTATAGTAATAAATTTCTTTTGCTTGCATTTTCTCTCTCATATTCTTCAGCTTCATTAATTTTCTTTAACTTCACGCTATATCCCGCATATATAGCACCACTGAGCTACGACGGTCCTGTTCTCTCACTCTTTCTGCCTTGCACATAGCAGGGTAAGCGGAGAAATCAAATATATTCGATAATTTCATTGATCAACTATTTGTTTATAAATATTTATATTACTGTATACATTCAATAAAATATTTTACCCTGAACGAGATTAAATGTGAATCCCTTTCAATTCGTCTATTGAAAGCGTAAAGAGTTATTTGTTTTAGTTTTCTCTCTTTGCTTCAGCTTATATTCTTGTCAACGGTCGAAAATGTTGGTGTTGATTTTTTTCCACGCTGTTTCATTGCACGGTTTTGTTTAAAAATAAACGCGCGCTTGTGTTGAGTGAAATTCAACATTTTTGAGGGCTGTCACGCTTAGGATATGTCTTTGTTAGAGATAATTTTTTTAATATTCTTTTCTATTAAATAAAAGATAGTAAGTTTTTATTACGTTAAGTCACTGTATTATGTATAGGTATTAACAAATTATAATATAAAATTGTCAAAGGGCAATGCAAAAAAATTTCAGCTTCAATAATGTACAGTTATAAAAAAAAAAATTTGTAAAGGGTCGGTAGAATGTTGAGAAATTATTATTAACAACATGAGAGAGAGAGAGAGAGAGAGAGAGAAAGAGAAGACTGATAATCACAATCACTCGTAAAATCAAAATGTAGTAATTTTCAGATTTGTTGTAAAATCTAATATTAAATAAAAAATCTAATAGAAATGTTTTTTTTTCTAAATAATATTTCCAGATGTTTTTTTTTTCATGGCATGTTGTATTTTACAAGCCATTGCATTTGATACCCACATAATTATAAACTGCGCCAAAAAAATCGTAATCCCTCATACTGCTGCGGCGGCCTTAATTTGCCAAAATTTATTAAATAAAATTAACATACTCGCAAATAAAAAAAAGACAATAAAATCTATGTATAAAATATATTTATTTAACACACACAATACGTGTAGTGGTTGTGTTATATTAATTTTGTGCTCTCTTTCATTTGAATGGGCTTAACAAATACCGACAACCTATGCTTTTTCAATGAAAAGCTTTGTGCAATTTAGGATTTCACATATAATATTTAATGGACCGTGTGCTGAATATGACTGAATGGGGAAATAGTTTAATTTGCATAATATAATGTATATTTATTTTTTTAGACCATTCCCCATTTTCCGAATGAAAATTTGTTTTAATATTTCTAATTATGTAGTAAGTAGTAGTAAGTTAGTTAAATAAATTCTTAGAAACATTTCTTCACTGGGAATCAATTCCACAACCGTCTCGTTTATAGTCACACATTTTTGCCCTCCGCGCCACAACGTCCTCTGTTTTATATAAAAGATATAATTATTAAATCATAATTATATTTCAACTATATTTTTTGTATATTGATCATGTTGGTATTGTTTCTTAAAGCAGGAACTTAAAGTATATTTAAAAAACTCCGGCCAAGCGCGAGTCCCAGCTCTTCTACTGAGGGTTTCGTACAAAAATTGGAGGTTTCGAGCTTTTTCTAAAAATCAAGCTCAGCTTAGCTAGAGCCCTTTCATCTGATACCTCACTTGCAATTTTGCCCCCCATTTAAGGTCATTATTTTTTAGGATTCAACCAAAAATGTAGTTTTCAGATTATTCCTGAATACTATACTATAGAATAGTACTATCTGTAGATGCTTACTTCCAAGTTTAAAAATTCAATGTTAACCGGAATTTCCATATTAATTTTGTTTTTTTTTTTTTCTATTGTCAAAATACGTTTTTTGCTATATAAGCCATAAGCCGTATTTATTTTTAAACAGACATAGAAATCGTTTTTTCCTTAAAAGACCCTTAAAGTAAAAAAATATATATAACGAAAACAAAATAAATTAAGCTTTCAAATTTTCATTATATAATAGAAAACTAAACAATAACAGCTCAGTAGTTACGTAGAATCAGCGCTACATCCAAACATCCCTTCACACAATGGACCCTGTACACTGTACACTGTACACTGTACACTACACTGATACAGAGCGGAATGGAATACCGCGTACGTGACGGGAAAGTTTCGTGTTTCGTTTAACTTTTCGTTCGACTTTCTGATATTGGAACTATAAGGTTTTGACTATACGTTCAACTTTCATCGATTCCGCTTTTGTATATATATTTTTATAAAGTAATATATTTATTTATGTCGATCTCAATTAACCTTAATGGAGAACAGAAAAAAAAATTGCCAATTTTCTAAGAGAGATAGGTGAAGTCGTTATGTTATTCCTCTTTATCATTATTCATAAATTTATTTTATTATTTTTTTCTTACAAACACATCTTTAGATAAATTTGTAACTTGTACATTTTACATTAAAAAAAAAATGTTCCAAAATTTGAACTTACACTTTGCTCCATCTAATAAAAATCTAATCTAATAAAAATCAAAGCAATTTCACAAAGACGCCGTTTTCCATTATACGTTTTGCTACATTACAAAATAATCCGCGCAATTTGCGCGAATCATATTCGTATTCAGGTCGGCTTTCTTAGCTTAAAGCACTACCAATCTATTTATATACAACCTTCGATATCAAATTGATTCTTGTTACTGATATAAGTCAATTTGTAGACGACGTACGAGCTTGTGTTGTGTGTATGTAAAATGTATTTCAATTTAAGTGGCAAATGAAATAAGTTGATAGATTTTTTTTCGTCTTTTTTTTTCTCTTTCTTTCACTTCACGCTGTATCCCGCACACAGCACGGTAGGCAGGGAGAACTTAGTGTTCAGATACTCCTCATTTATTATTTATAACAATTTTTGCTGTACCAAAATTAGAAAAGTTAAGCCTAATAGGATTTTAAATACTATAACAATTAATTTACATAACAAAATTACTTCTACTTCTATGTACCGTTTTGGTGTCAGAATCCCGCTTTTTTACTTAAAATTTTTCAAACGTTAAGACCGTGGACAGTTGTGCATTCGATCCCACTGAAGGGAATGAATAATTATTTCTTAATAATATATTTTAATTTCTTCGCTCTTGCACAGCAATGCTAAAAACCTATCGCTGAATTCCGCCACTCTACACACAATGCCTTGAAACTTCGGCGGAAAGTGGGAAACACAGTGTCTTAACACTACCTTCCCTCTGCCTACCCTGCTGTATGCAGGATACAGCATTAATCTTATTTATTTATTTAACAAGACAGAATCTGGCAGCACAACGTGAAATTGGTTCATTTTATTCAAGGCAGTAATTTGAAGAAATCCTTACATCATTTAAGCTATATTTATTTCGAAGAAACGATCCTACGATCCTACGGTGACCGTTAAAAAAAATTATTGATCGATTTTTTATGCCACCATATAAATCTCGTAGGCCCTTCCGATGTGTAAAATCTATTTTTACGTTCGCAAAAGTCGTAACTTTTGAGTGGATTTTTTTATTTGCACGACACAATTTTGAAGCTGTACGCCAGATACAAGTACTGTATATACCGGTTTTTCCATAAAAATGGTAGTTATACGTACGTATATATATAGAATATATTTTATATCAACTTCTCCGAATATTTAGATATTTATGGTACATAAAGTGACGTTATAAAAGACCGTGTGTGTATAAATATATTTTATAACCTCGTTCGAAGTCTCTTCGATATGGAAACTCGAATAAATAAAACAACGTGAATGTTAACGCGGAAATTTTCAAAGCTTTTAAAACTTAAATAAAATATGAGATTCGTGCATGCATGAGTTATGACAACGTAGTCTGTCTATACGTATACGTGACGTATACGTGGACAGCCACTTAGATTCGCATAGAACATTGCATATCCAATATGCATTTTTTATAAATAAAGATACAAAGTGATAGAATTACTTTTTTTAGTTTAACAATCTTAGTAATATTTTTTAGACTAACTCTGTACTGTGACGAACATGAGCGATCGTTCTTCGTTCCCTCTGCCTGCTGCCTGCCCTGCTGTATGCCAGATACAGCATGAAGCTGAGTTTAATTTATTTTTAGTTAGCTATAGTGCTAGGCTCAAAAGAGACGCTTAAGTTAAGGCGTTAGTTTAAGGAAATATCAATAATTTTAATAAATATACGACCACGAGGAAATTTATTTTTACCCCAAATGGGAATTGCACTTACAACCGTCACGTTCACAGTCAAACGCTGTCTCCCCATTGCGCCTCCGATCGGGAAAATGAAAGACACTTAAATATAAATACCAAGATTATTACACAATAAATTGAAGTGAAATGAGTCAAAGCAAAACAGCAAAAGATGCATTCATATAGACATTTTTTTTTAATTCAACTCTCGCGTGTGAGAGTGCACAGTACATTTTCCATTTATTGTTCAACCGACGACTGTATATGATATTTTTCGTTTAATATTGCATTCCAATTTGTTGGTATCTTACGAACGTTTCAATTAATATTATGTAACCGATTAAAAATATTTTAAAAATATAAATATAAATTTAAATAAATCTCTCGAAAATCGAACCCACAACCGGTCGCGTTTATAGTCAGATTTAGTGCTCCTGCGCCACGACTGGCCTCTATTCTTATGTTACATCTACATATAAAATATTTTCTACTAACACCACCAATAATAATTGCAAAAGGATGAATGTTCACACTGCGCTGGCTAGTAATTGACGTGAATCGCTTTGTGAGCTACTCAATGAACTGCAGTGGCGGCCTAATGAACGCGAAGTAAGCTTCATAATAATTAGTGTTATATTAACTGTGAACATATGAAAATTGTGATGTTACGGCTTCAGTGGATATCAGCTTAGAAAGAGTAAAAAAGCGAGGGTTGTGGGTTCAATTCCCTTCGAGGGTATGAAATATAATAATAAGATTTTCATTTTTTAACGCCTCATGGCAAAAGGAAATATATCAATGAAGTGACATAATACCATAATTCAGATGGACAAACAGCAACGTATCGGAATATGTATGTACATATGTATCTCTATCAAAGTAAGTGTCACAAAACAATAATTTTGATACAATAATTATAATTTTTATAATTTATTTCTAGAATTGAACCCATTACATAATTTTGAATCATTTAATATACTTTAATATTTTCTAATTAGACATTAGTATAGACTATTTAAATATACACTATTTGTACTTTCTCTTTAATAATTTATCCAATCAGCCTTGTGTAAACCGTAAACCAGTGTAAAATGAAAGGTATGTAAATCTAATATAAAATTTGAGGTGAACAGGTAAGGATTATCCGAATACATTGGTCGTTGCCCTCGGGACCACTCTTTGTCCTGATTAAAATACCCACGCCCCAGTACAAAATGGAACACGGTGGAATTTAAAAAATATATAATTTACATTTTTTTAAATCAAACTATTTATTTAATTTTTTTAGACGGTAGTTTCATTTCTTAACGGAATTAAATCGGAATAAAAGTGCAGATTACAATTATTTATTATTTTCACCGTTCACCGTTGTAAGTTAAAAAGCGGTTTGGGTTTTCCCCAAGCACTTGGTTTGGATGGACTCTACTTGTTATAAAAAAGTAAAAGAAAATTTCGAGTTACCTCCTTTTTATTAGATTCAAAAACAGAAAACAATAATACCTTGGCCAATTTGAAAGCTCGCTTTGATTTCTTTTCTACATGGTCACGTTATACTTTAATCATTAAACCCCAAATAGGATTCAAATATTGAACTATATTTTGTCTTTAAAATTCTTTAAACATATAATAAAAAACATTCAAATAATTTGACATTATGAAATTAAAAACATATATATATACATATCTATGTATAAATGTTGTAATCTATATCTATACTTATAATAAAATCCTAACAGATCGTCTGTATATGGAAGGTATATAAAAAATATGTTATTGAGGGCCTGTGCCAATGTAATCGAACCCAAAACAATTATTTTCATTCATAATGTATAATTAAATGAAAATTAAATATTGAATTTTTTTTTAACGTTGCCAAGTGGAAAATGTGAGAATGTAAAAATATGCAGTGCAATTCAGCTTTATTTATTAATAAAATCTCTCTCTAATTAAAATAAATAAAATATTTTTTATATGAAAAAACGATTTAATAATGAAAATATGTTAATACTTTCCTTTATGCGAGTACAAAGCGTACTGGTTTCCACTTTCTAGGGCGAATTTATTATACCAAGGGCCAGTTCAACTGGTTTTATAGCGTAAGGCGAGTCAAAGCATTGTTTACAGAACAGGGAACTATTAGAAGACATAAGAAGTTCTTTGATGTTCTCGATTCACGCCAAGTTGAAAACTTTTATTTGTAACTTTGAATGTAGCGTGTTTTATTATTGTAGTTACAAATAATTTTTATACTCAGGTCTAATTGAAAAATATATATTTGTATAAATATAAATACTGGTAATTGTAATATTTTATATTTTGAAAGTTAAAATTCACAGCACGGCGCAAAATAATTGAAAAATTTTAGCTTATTTCGAAATCAAGATAATTTTTTCATTGGCACCTTATCCGACTATACGAGTACAGCTTCGTTTATCTAGTGCGCGATCGTCTTACTAATTTAACACTATCGTATCCCAGAACAAAGATTAGAAGCTATGTGCTCTCAGTGCAAAACAGATTTCACGCTTACTTAGGACTTGAAGACAGCATTAATATTGATTTACAAGATAGCTCTTTCTTCCTGTCTACGTTTACATGGTGCTTCAGAAAATTAATTCACTCAGTGAAGACAAAATCTTATTAATCTTACTAATATTACATATGTGAAAGTTACGAAGATAGTTATAATTCTTCTTTCACGCTAATAACTGAACGAATTTATATGACAGCTTATAGTAATGTAACACCAGTATAACACATAAGCTACAATTTATTTAATTCATTTATGTTTGGTTAATTTATAAAGGTTTTGTAGAATTTTTCTACAATAGAACAGATTTAAGCAGCGAAGACGCGTTTAGATCGCTAGTTTTCTATATACATATATAACACACATAATAAACAAAGTTGTGGGCAACAACTAGTTGTTTTTCAACATATTTACTCTTTTCGCAGGAGAAAATGCAGTGAACATTTTTAAGAGGAATTTGTGATACATTACCATCGACTCTATTCACCATTTTTCTCCTATTGTAGATATATTCAATAGTGATTGGTAAAACCCACGTCGCTTTTACCGAACCAAAGCTAGGTTTACATTAAAATTGTAGTATGTTCATGTGAGATAAAAAAGCAATTAATAACGTAGGTTAAGCCAACAAATAGTAACTATATTTTTTATAATATGGACCAAAACTTGTATTTATAAGTTTGTTATTATTATTGAAGACAATTGTAGAAGTTTTAAATAGTTAAATAAATATAAAAGTTTGAACTAGTCATACTTATAACAATCCACAAACAAAACAAAGGAAATGAGGTCGAATTCAAACAAATTACTTTGCCTTTGATATATTCTTAGATAGGTCTCGGAATATATTACAAGGGTATCTTACTACGACATTATCTGAGGGCATTGAGACAAAGGATGTTAAAAATGGCTGGAGTGAGGAAATCCATCTACGTTATTGTATGTATTGGTGACTTTGTAGGTCACTTTTGATTTTAAATGCTAATCGTAGAGATATTTGTATTTATAAATAAATATAAAATAAATTTGAATTTAATATAATTTATTATAAAGCTTATATGGAATATGGACGCAGAGTTTTTTAGGTTTTTATAAATTGTTCACTTGCTATTTTTTCACAGTGTACAGCGAGAAATTACATTAATAATGCTTCCATTTCCATATTTCAACTTAGCTCCATCCGAGAACAGAACCCGTAACATAACTATCCGAAATTGAAAAACCAAAAGACTTATGACTATCAAGAGAGAACAATACTTCAATTACATCCTTTAATTATATATTTCGAGGAGAACCGAGACACTGACGAAACGATTCGATTAACGTAATGTCTGAGCAAATGCAATAGTCATTTAGGTGGTGTCTGGTAAATGCACGCTATTTAAACGTTTGCAGTGTAACGTATCTGAGGCCACAAATTCGCAGCCTAATGTCCGTGTAAAAATTTATAGAGCGAACACAACACGATGGGATCTCGTGTTTTGTTTCTTGGAATTTAACAGAAATGGTTTACACCTTTTACTAATTATTGTAAAATTTTAATATTTCGTAGCATACACTTATCCAGCTTTCAGTCTTAGTTATATTTTTTAGTTTATATTTATATAAATCGCATATATTGTTGTTATTGCTATTATTATCATTTTTTTTTAATGATAAAATTATTCTTCAAAATATAAAAAATAGTTATTTGTGTATTTTCATCCTCTGATAACATTAATTATTAGATAACTATCTGAAACTTTAATAGTAACCAGTGAAACTGGCCCTTAGTACAGTGTATCTACAATTGCACTTATGTACAACAAATCATGTTTGTTGTGTTGTTCCATTTTCGTGTTATCACACTGTGTCAGGCAGCTTTTAGGCCAATAAATTCCACTATATTACTCGACGCATAACTATAATATCAATGATGATTTTAAAACAAATATATATGATACTCTGCCACCGGCAGAGCTCGGCTCTGGAACTGGCGAAACTCAACGAGGGAGTCTACCCTTGACCAAGGACTACAGCAAAGTGTTTGAAATATCAAATTTCCTAATATGTATAATACTCAAATATATACGATTAATTAGTTGCTTGCAGATGTAATTCGTTGTTTATTATTATTATATATTACATAACAAATAATGAAATAATATGAAAAAGCCTTGACTTTTATCTTTAAAATGGATGCATAGAGTATAAAGATAATAGTACTCTTATCAATGTAAATATATTACTTATATTTACCTACAACTTATTGCAAAATACAAAATAAGCTGCTCAGAATATACAAATACATCACCGGCTATTTCACAAAAACTAATTTTAGTTCTAACCTAAACCACAATTTTGACCGTTTTCCATATTGTTTTAAATTGTAATTCACGATCGGATGCATTCAATGTATTAAATTTCACCCACAAATATTAATAGTAGAACGTCAATATATTGGTTTATAGATGCCTTTAATTAATAACACATATTGGCTCAGTATATTTAATTAAGACTGAAAGCTGGACAAGTACGTGCTACGAAATATTAAAATTTTACAATAATTACTGTCCCTCGTTTATTGGTTTTAAGAATGGGTTAAAATTCAATTCTGCGATTTAATGTAAATTTTTAAACGTAAAAAAATATTGTAGCTACAATAAAAGAATCGTATTTCAAATATATTTTTCTTTTCAGCTTCAGGCTGCATATGGCAGGGAAGGCAGAGGGAACCTAATATTAACACGCCGTACCTCAAAAATTTGTTGGAAGATGGGGAACGGAGTGCCTTCACACTAGGTTCCCTCTGCCTACCCTGCTGTGTGCGGGATACAGCGTGAAGCTGCCACACCTCAGTATTGTTAAGCTATTAAGACACTTTTGGATATTCAAATTACATGGAATAGTCAGTAATTTCAGTTCTACAGAATGCTGCCGTCCAAACACGATTATTTCCATCATACAAAAAGACCAGTTTTTGCGGTTTATGCAACTGAGGTGGTTTTATATTCATTCCATTGTTCTATGCGATATGTCTATCACTCGAACAAAAAACGTCGGTTGTGAAAACGATTGTTATATTTCAAGTACCGTTCGCAAATAAAACAAAAGCATTCAATATTTTTCAAATGTTTTCATTTTCGTTGCAATTTCGATATTTATACTTATATGAGTTTTAATTATTTTTTAAATAATAAAGAATCTGTTGAATATTATATATGAATGATAACCTTGATGGTACATTAAATGTATTTTCTTTTCTTTCTGTTCTGGCTTAAGACTTTATCAAATCTATATTGACTTCTTTAAGCAAAATGATAATTTATTAAAGATAACAGAAATATGTAAAACTTATATACTTCTATTGAATTGATTTTTGAGTAATAAACAAACTTCGGCGTCATACCATTTCTGTTGATGAATTTCTGTTTTATAATTTAATTATATATTTAATTGTACACTTTAATTCCCTTGAAAAGTAAACAAGTAATCTATAATTAAGAAAAGTTAATTTTGGTTGAACTATATCTAATTTAAATAAACTAGTCAGCTTCACGCTGTATCCCGCACACAACAGGGTAGGCACAGGGTTAAAATACTCCGTTCCCCACTTTCTACAATTTTTTTCGGGGCATCGCTTTTTGAGTGGCGGAAATCAATACCGAGCTTTTGCCTTTGTGCCAGAGCGAAGAACTTAAAATATTAAGCAATAATAATTCATTCCTTCGACTGGGGATCGAACCCACAGCCATCGCGTTACAGTTACACCCTTGTACCACGTCGGCCTCTAAGTAAATAACATCTATATCTAATTAAGAAACGTAAATTTAGTTTCTAATAGTAATAAGCGTTATAAGTGGTAATAGAAATTACGAGAATTGACCTATGAGAGCGACTACACTGTAATCACCGTCCATGACATGTACACGCAGACGTACAAAGCTATAAGATGCTGATGGTTCAAGATATCGACCTATGACGACTATATGATATTACCTTTCAATATCTAATTAAATATATCTATTTTGAATGTATGTATATTATAAAACTTATTCTTCAATAAACAGACAGAAAGTGGGAAACGTAGTCTTAACAATAAGTAAAACTTCTCTTCTCTCTGTCTTCTAAAACTGTATAATATATATTTGTTGATGCTTGTTTGAAAAGCAAATAGAAAAACGTAAATTCCTACTTAATGCAGGGATTTTTTTCCAAGTATAAATAATTTAGTATAAAGGCTGTATATAATATAGTAATATTGGAGAGAGTGTTCTTTCTACCTTAGTTAAATCTCGACAAAAAAATGATTAACTTTACTTTTTAACCTACAAAACCTGGGCACGTTAAAGCACAACGTGAGAGTAATTGCTGCTATATAATATTATATAAGAAACACTTATTTTAGCCCGTTTTAAATCTCTCAAACGAATTTGAATTTCAAATATGTCTCTTCATTAGTTTTACGCGGGCGGTTTCATAAAATTAGAATAATGCTTCCATAAATCGGTTAACTTATATTCTCGTCACATTTTTTTGGACAAAACTCTTACACACACAAACACTATGATTTTTGTATATATATATAATATTCATATTTATTTTATGATAGAGGGAACATTTCGTTAAGTCATTCCGTAACATTTTTGTGCAGTTTCAATGCCTTGAGAAGAAATCGAACCAACTTCTATCGCAGTTATAGTCAGATGCTGATAATGACTGGCCTTGATGTATGTATAAAGGATTTGAAAAGCGTCAACCACGAAATAACTACAACACTATGATACTAAATATATCACGCACCTAATTAAACTTACATCTTTACAAATAAAATAGAAAAGTCATCAATGGAAACATAAAACAAAAGGGATTCCCATAGTAATTAACAAAGTACCATTTATAACTATAAAACATGTAATAGGCACCCACGTGGCAATAAAAGGAAATAAGAAGCCCACATAGTACGACCGACTATAGAAAAAAAAATCCGCCCAGCAATCTGGACCTGAAATTTATAGCAACACATAAAATGTGGGATGCTTCCGAGGCTAAAAGCGCGAGAGCATTTGTAGTTCTTTACGAGTACGTATGTAGCTGTTAACATGGTGTTTTATCAATATTTGTATGTAATTATAAGTGGTTTTTGTCTATTTATGGTCGGTAGTTGGGAATTCGATTTTAAGTATTTTCATGATTTATGTAAAACAGTTTCAACAACAGTTGACGGAGACGGAGCTCAACGTAGTTCTTTTCAACGTAACAAAAATATGAAAATAATTAATTACACCTGGTAATCATCATAATCGTCACTTGTGAAGTGACCTTTTCTTTAATTTTATTTAATTTAAGACTATTTCCATCCTATTTTTCCTATTTGCGTGTTGAGTTGGCGGAGCACAAGGACGTAAAGTATTAATGCAAATCAACGCTTTATAATAATTTAAATATGAACATGCCTCCGAGACGGATCCATAATTACTGTCTACACTGTCAGACTCTATCAGATGGCGCCAATATAATTACTAAATAATAAATAAATATGGATATACAAAAAGAAATATTATAAGATGACGCCAGATATTATAATCTTCTTCTGGTTGTTAAATAAATAAATAAAAAATATTAAGAAATTTGCCATTAGGAAAAATGAGCAAAAAAATTAAAGTAAAGCCTTATTGGCCTTCGATTCTTGACATTTTGACCTGTTGTCGTCGTAGTTTTTGTCAATAAATAAATACCTGATCGACCTTGGCCAACTTAGAATATATGATGTTGCGTAAAATGTTGCTTTTGCGTTGTATAGAAAAAAACAACTTTTCTCCATATAGCAGGGTAGGCAAAGGGAACCAAGCTACTGTTGAAACGCGTTATCCTTCACTTTCCTCACAATTTATTGGGAATTTGCGTGTTTAGAAGCGGAGCTCAACGCCGTCTCTCAGACAGGATAAATGAAAATTTATTAATTGCTTTTTATTTAAATTAAATAATTACATATTTATTAATTTAACTCAATCCACATATTTATATTTGAAAAATAAACAAACAAATTAAAATAATACTATACAAATATATATAGCAAAAAAATAATAAGAACTACTGTTAATATAAAAGTCGACAAAAAGAGATCAGAGAAACGCTTTATCCTAATACAAGCAGCTATAATAGAAATTAAAAACAATTGTAAGATGTGTAAAAGCATAAAAATTTCAATTCCCAAGAAAGCTATAATGGGATTCGAATCTCGGATCTCATTTTCTTAGCACTTATCTAATTTGCAGTTAATGGCTGGAAAGTTACGTATGAAACGTTAAGAAGAAACTAGAATTTTAACTTGGACTGCATTCAACGGGACACTCGAAATGCGATCTAAAACTTTAAATACTTTGTACATTTTACATAAGCTCAAGTACTCCGGAAAGCTGTAATGAAGTAGTTTCTTTTCCAATAAAAACAAACTGTCTATAAAAAAAGCTAGTTTTTCGGTTAATTTTTTACTTAACTTGTTTTTTACGTCCTCCACTTAAAACAGTTTGACAGTGGGGAGACCGTACTGGTGCAGTGTCGCGGCGTCTGTTTGTAAACCGCGATGTGGATTTCATCTCTACATATGTAACTACAAAATAACTATTTTATAAGAAATATTTATTATAGAATAACAATGTAAGAAACCAATTTTTGCTTAAAAAAGGAAGTATACACAATTTAAATGTGGTAGAGAGAGAATAGAAGTCCTTCTACACCCTATTTCCTGCAATTTTCCAGATTGCAACACGTGAATATTGTACTAGTTCTAGTGTTCCACGTGAACAAACGGTTAACGGCGGTAGCGGCTACCGGAGATAAAGGCAATGTATCCTAAGAGTAGACTAGAAAAGGTATATTTATTTTGTTTAGGTCTTTTTTTGAAATAATAGTATATGACATGTTTATCTAATTAATTTAATGTAATGACTTTCTGCTCTCTTTCTCTCTGTAAGCCGTAGCTGCGCTAAATTTCCTACACTGCCGTCCACAAAATTTTGCATAAAAAGGGATAATATTTGTTCTTGTTGTTTTTTACTAAGTGTCCTTTTATTAATAATATAAAGACAAATAATTCATACCATTTTTCAACAAGTCCATACTCTGCGACTGTGACTTAGAAGGGATGTAAACATACCCTTACTATGTGCAACAAAATATCTCCGCCCCCAATTGACCCCGCGAATACAGTTTTCCGTACCATTTGCTCTTCCCATCCTCCAAGCGATTCTATTTAGAATAAAAATGCAGTTACATTTAAAACGTCGCTTTGTTGGAAACTTCTGACGTTTATATTTAATTTTTAAAGAACTACTGTTTGAGACGTTTTAAATAACTTTTTGATGTTGAGTTACAAAGAGAGTGAGAGATGTGGATTGAAACAGTTTGCAATAGTATTTTTTTTTTATTTCAAAGTTATATACTCATTTTAAAACTCAATTCACTAAACAATTTGACATGTATGTATTTAACTGTCCACTCGTGTAAATATACCCCTGCGCCACGACCTCAGTATTTGAAGAAGTATTTGTTTTTAAAATACTCGTAACTTACTTATTATATCTCGGATGTGTAAAAAAAACATGAACCTGTTAATAGCATCCCGTTTTGCTGGCCCACATTGGTTGCCACTTAAGAAAATGTTCCTAGAATTGTAGACATTACTAGTAATAGTAGTAATCCAGTTCTTGAGGATTTCAATGAAGTAAATTATATTAGTTATATGTATATTTATAGCTGTTTATTAAATCAGGTTATATTCTCTTTTTTTTTAGGCTTCACTTTGTATTCAGAAGGAAACTAGTTTTAAGACACTCCTTTCCTCATTTTCCGCCGGATTCTAAAAGCACTGCGTGTTGAGTGGCGGAACTTAACGCCTTGCTTTGTTTCGACACCAGAGCTATTAATAAGTTGACTCAAGGAAATTAAATATTTTATTAAATATTTCATATCCTCGAGTGGGAATCCAATCCTCAGCCTGTCGCGTTCAGTCACACGTTGTGCGCCAGCCCCACTGGCCACTGTCTGTTATCTTAAATAGAATGTAAAAGATTCAAATTCTACGTAGGCATATTAAATTTATCAAAAAAAAACCGTCTAAAACAAAGCTGGCTTACCATCATCCAAAATTCAATATCTCTACGGAGGTGGAAAGTGAGAAACATATAGTTTTATATTAGTGACTTACATAAAAAAAATTAAAAATCGTCAAGCTTTCCTCATTTACCTACTAAACTAATCCAATTAAAATCCACCTTCATATCAATTACTAGAGCTCCACTTTCATTACAATTAGAAACAATTTCCAAGTATTATTACAGCCAACTAATAATCTCACAATATTACTTGGTTATAAACTTTGAATTACTTTAATAAAATCTGTAAACATAAAAATTTTATTCGATATGATCTAGGCCGGCCGTCGTGGCACAGTGACACAAGGGTGTGACTGTAACGCGACGGTTCTGGATTCGATGCCCACTCAGGTGTCAATGAATTATTAGCAGCACGGTAAAAGCCCAGCGTTTAGTTGCGCCACTCAACACGCAATGCCTTGAAAAAGCGGAAAGTGGGCAACGGAGTGTTAACACTAGGTTCTCTCTGCCTACGCTGCTTTTTGTGGGATACAGCGTGAAGCTGATTTATTAAATGTAATAAAAGCCGGTAATTGTCAGAACAATAGATGAATAATAAATTTTATTGGAAAGCGTCGTGGGCGCAACTAGCACCTGTCTCGACGCACCTTTCATGTTTACACACGAAATTACCATATTATTTATTAATAGTAAAATGAAAAGATTCAGTATTCCATTTTTATTCATTTTAAAGATAAATAGTTATTGATTTTAGATAGGAGAACCTATCATTGCAATTTGTCTAAGAAACTGAAACAATTAAATATTAGCAATGTCCCCGAGTAATCCAATCCAATTAATATCTTTACTCAGAATTATAGAAAAATGTAGCTTCACCACCAGCTCCAGACCAGTGGTAGCTTTCCATAGGACTGATGCTTTCCCCTTATTTCCCCCTCTTTTTCATCTTTTATAAGAACCCACATAGATAAAGGGGATACAGCCAAACAAACCACGTACGCTATAATAGCATCAAATATGGTAAATATTTTTTTCATATAATGACAAATTAAAATTCAAACAAATCCTTTTAAAATTTAAATTAAATCAAGAAAAACAAAATGTACAATTAAAACAATGAACTAATTAAGTGCCCAAGTCTGTAAATCTACGTAAAGTAACCCTTACAACTTTACGTAACAATTACGTTCTTTGTTTGCTAAGGCGCGTTCATTGTTGCAAATTGAATGGGTTAACGGTTCAAATCCGGTTTTTCTTTAAGCGAAAACGTTTAACATAAACAGACACTTATATTTAGAAACAGAAATATTACAACATCTCAACAGTTTTTTTTTTGCTACAAATGTAAAAGTGATTCTTGTAATGTAGATTAAAAGTGGAAAGGCTTATTAGTTGATTAACATTCAATGGAAAATCTCAATAAATAATATTCTAGAAAGAACAAGCAACAAAAAAACAAATAATCAAAATCGGTGCCCCGAGTTAAAACTACTGAGGTAACAAACAAAAAAAAGACAGGCGAATTGATAACCTCTTCTTTCTACAGAAGTTGGTTAAAAAAGAACAACAAAATGCATAATTTCGAGAATTATTCATGTCTAAAATTTGCCAAGATATTCCACGTAAACCGTCGAGGATTACCTTTCATGAATACATCTAGTATGATTATACAGTCACATTCCTCAACGAAAGTGTATGTCAAATATCTAAGAAATTCTCTATGACCTTACTGAAATAGCTTTAGTTAATGGACGTGATATACAAACTATGCGCAAAAAGGTTCTTAAGGCTTCACTGATGTGAGTTATTGGTTGTAAGTTCGATTCCAAGACAAAACGAGGTGTTGAATTTTGAAACACTTCTATCCCCACTTTCGATATAGATTCTCGAGCCATAAACACGCAGTTTAGTGGCGGAACTCAACGCCGCCCTTTGCCTCATTACTGGAGCGAGGAAATGAAAATATTACATTTTACGTTCCCCCAAGCTCTTCTTAATAAAAATCACATTCAGCTCTAACAAAAAGCACAAATAGAACAACAGTTTCATATATCCATAGTTGCATAACTTAATTCACGTCCACAACAAAGGTCTGTACTCGTAGTGTGACACCTGTCGGCCCAGTTATTCGACTTTGCTTGAGCTAATCGAATGTGGGTGGCGATAACACAATGTTAGCACCAAATATGCTTTCTAGGTATTGCAAACAGAGAATAAATAAAATTATTTTGTTTATTAAAAATAAACAAATCCACTTTATTTATTTTATCCGTTTTATTTTTATGTACCATATACATATCGCTTCACTTCCTAAATTACTTGTAGTTCTAGTTTTATTTGTATTATAATATCTTATTATAGATAAAATCAATATAATTGAGCTCTATACGATAGTAACTAAATATTATTTATTTTTAAAATATGTATTTGTAAAAGATAATTAACTAAAGACATTGCCCTATGTAACCATTAAAACTATCCTTTACAACAGATATTTCAGCGTCACGCTGTATCGAACTCTTCAATCTTTCTTCCTCGTCTTCGTCATTGTTCTGGCCACTTTTCTTCCACAGATAAATAACATAAATATTCAACTAATTTTATGAATCGAATATGAATGGTACCATGTGTTATAAATCGATAGCGAAGCTTACAATCGTGCGTTATATGTCCTTATTAGTCGTAAGGCATTCGTGATGTCAAAATTATTCGCGATGCATTCCAGAGCGCGGACACGGACAACGATAGTTTTTGAAAGGAAGGTCGTATATTAGATGTTATTATGTGGGACTTATATATATTATTTGTATGTTACATCGACATAATTCATGTACAATAATTATATTTGGATGTGCGCTTAGTGTACATCTAAATAAATATTTTTAGGTATAAATAGAAACATAAATTAGTAGGTAGTATTTTTTATACTATAAAAAACAGACTTTTTTTATAATAGGCTCGCATAAGTATTTTTTAATAATACGAGTATATTTAAATGAAGTCTGTACTAAGTACACTCAGTACTAAGAAAAAAAATTTTTTTCTAAAATATTTACAATTTTAAAATATTTTTATTATTTATTTATTTTTACTCTGTATCCCGCACACAGCTAGGTAATTTATTATGCATGCTGTACTCTAGAAAACCTTATACTATACAGCTATATTTTCAACATACTAATTTGCAAGATTTTATTAAATAAAAAACTTATAAAAATAACATCATGAGGTTACCTTAGATATTTTTTTATTAACAAAGACTAATTGGAATAATGAAGGTATAAAATGAAAGATTCTAAAGAAACCTCAGGTTTATGTAGGTTAAAAGTTTCTGGAATGGACTGTAACGCTTCAGCCATGTCATCTATAGTCTGGCTCCATAGTTCAAACAGATGCTATGTCAAAAATGAACGGAAACGGAACCTCAGACCTAGGTTAGGCTAATAAGCGACAGTAATAAAGACATACAGAACATTGGACGTGTCCCAGTTTTATATACGTCTATGGAACTCATCGAAATTTCCATAATTATTATTATATTTATATTTATTTTATTTGTACACCAGTTATATAAAAATACAAAAGAAAATAACAGAAATAAAACAAATGTACTGCACGTACTGTACCCTCACGGTCTTAAAACAAAACTGCAGAGCATTACAGCGAAACTTACTTTAATTCGTTTATAGCTTCACGTATCTGCCGCATATAGAGAGGTAGGCACTTATGCAGACTTAGTGTCAAGCAGGGACGGATCGAGCCCGCCAAAAAGATTATGGTAAACAGTAACGAAAAATAGGCAACACAAGGTTTGGGATATTTTTCAAACAATATATATCTATATTTAATTAGGAAAAATCATAATAATGCACAAAATCCTTACTAAATGGTAAAGCCTGGTGGTAGAAAAAGCAGGGGGACACCAAAACTCAGATGGATGGACGGAGACAAAGAGAACCTGAGAACTCGAGAGTTAATTGGAAAGAGAATTGTTCCAGGCCAAGTTCCACCCACGGTTGTAGCGCCTTCAATGATGAATGACGAAATATAGTATTATCATCTTATTGATATCAATAGACCCTGAATGTGTAAACTCACAAGTCTTTTAGGGTTGTTAAAATAACCATCGGGCCCAAAACCGTGAATCTACTCCGATTTCCACTTACTCTAACATAAAATATATAAATACTTTTCGTTATCTTATTTAGTCACTAAAAAGTATATTAAGTCACTCTGTATTCGATTAATCTTGTAATATATAGACATTAAGATTATTTTGTTATTTAAGTATTTGCATAATAATAATTCCCATTAAAATTAATCTCGATCACTTATAATTTATTATAATCGATCAATGTACGTGCCTTTTCACATAATTAAATTTCACATGACATACACGTTTCACATTTAAAACGTGGCCGTTGCAATTAACAAGCTTATATATATTGTACAAGTGTTCTTTTTTATTTATTGTTTTATTTATATATATATACAGTCGAAAATCAGTCATTTCATTTAAATCCTTTCATTTTTTTATGTCTACATTTATATTTATTCTTTTTCAATAATAATTATAAAACATTTTTATAATATCTGTCACATTAACCATATGTAAAATTAAAAAAAAAAGACGTAGTGTTTATTTTCATCGTATCACGATGACTGATAGAGCTATCTATGTAGTTATTTCACGGTAACTTAACAGTGACACTAACAAGTTAACAATAATTAACAAAATCTCTCCAACTTCTAAACTTCGTAACCAATTTGTTGATTAACCGAAAGCACTCGTGCGTATTTGTAATAATTACAGATTATAACTTTTACGAGTGGATAGAATCTTAATTCGCGACGCCGTCCCTAGAGATGAAAAGTTGGTTAATTTAATAATTCTTTAACAATTTTATGTATTTTTTTATATATATATTAAATTTAAAGTTTTTAAGGCTCGAGAGGTCATTTTTCGCTGTGATTGAGTTGATTCTGGATTGGAATATATAAATATTTAAATTTAAATGTAAAATAAAGCGTCAGCTTACGCACGCAATATCTCGATAAAATTGGTGGTGTAACTGGTGTACTGACGGATGGTCTATTTATAAAAGATATTTTATGTAGATATTTCTGTGTATTTAATACGTCTGAATACATGTAGTTGATTAAAACAACATATAAAGATATATTTTTAATAATAATATTCAAACGAGAAACATCGATACTACAAATTCAATATCATGTAGTCAGTCCTACATACTCGTAGTTTAAAAAATAAAAAATATTTTATTATTTTTCCTTGAATAAAAATAATTTTAAATTCCTATTGGACGGGAAGTAAAATAAATGGTACCTTCCTAGTTTCATTTAAAAATATGATGCGTTTTTTAAATGAAATACCGATCGACAAAAATAATAAGTATTTTTAATTTAAAAGTAACGTTAAAAAAACCTTTATGATTGAGTTCAGATTGAGAATTTTACGTTCATTTAATTCTTGCTCTGGCAAAAATTTGTAGTTATTAAAAAATATTATAAATTTAATAAAATTGGTGCATTTAGCTTCACCCTGTAAATATTTGTCTAAAAGCAAACTAAGATACAGGTTTTCATGTAAAAGTACGTAGTAAAAGTTTCATGTATTATAAACAATTAGGTACAGTCGTGGCGCAGAGGCGCAAGCGTGTGACTACCACGCCTTGTGCGCAATAGTCTGTGGGTTCAATCCCACTGAGAAGAAATGAAATTTTAAATATTTCATTTTCTCTCTGCGGTGTTGAGGCAGAGTGCAGCGTTGAATTCCACCAGTCAACACACAACCTCCAGAATTCTAAAAAAAATGGGAAGCGGAGTGTCTTAACACTAGGCTCAATCCGCCTACTCTGTTACATCGGCGATACGAAAATAAAAAAAATTATAAACAGCACCACAATAGTAACATTATATATATTGCACAAGAGAATAAGTTTTCTTACACAATGACTTTCCTTAAACACAAAGGTTCCCACGGCGTCACTAACTTTTACTCGTGATCTTCGCGATTACGCGATGGGCCTTGCAATGTCATATAAAAGAGCAATTAACATCTAATTTCGAGTTGCTTTCATCAAAGATTTCTACTCGCGAGTTAGACGTATGATAACTTATTTTCTATCGATAATGTAGAATTAATGATAAGATTTGTTTTTCATTTGGTAAATAACGCTTATATGTAATTTCACTAAAATAATGATAGTAATAAAGCATTTTTCAATGTTTTTCTGTTAGTTTACAATATTTTTATTACATATTTATTATATGCTAAAGATATTTGTATACAACATTGTTTTTAAACAATTTATTTTGAAACCATCATAGTAATATTTATTATAAATATTTATAATTAATATGCTCATATTATTTATGCTCATTTAATATAAATATTATATCATATAGTACGATTAATCGTAGTTTATAAACGTGAATCTGTATTTACATTCCGTGAATGCACGCCCGCTCCGTTAGTTCTGTCAAACATCCGCCATTACTGTATGCTTCTGCGTAAATTCCATAAACAGATTATATTCAATAATGTGTAGCAAACAGGGAGGCAGAACGTTTCTTTTAAAAGAAACTTTTAAAAGCATGGCGGAATTTAACGCTTATTTTACAGATAAATAATGAAAATTTCTTATTATTTGAACTGTACAGTCTGACGCTTTAATTACGCAAATTCAACCACAACTACCTTAAATAAGTAAGTTTTTACTAAATTCGTTTCGTCGTTTTTGGATGAATATGTAAATTTACAATTCCAAACACAGAAATTTTCACACATGCTATTATATTACAATAAATATAATATGCCTACTTGCATAGAATTTAACGTAACTCAAATAACTACATCATATCTCTAAATAATTGACTTTTACTGAGAAGTTCTCACGGGCTTTAATTTGAATAACTATTCTTTGTATAAAAACAAAATATGATACGAAAATCAAATTTGCGTAATCATTTCTGTATCAGATGAAAGTTATATATCCATATAATATTTTTTTAACAAATATTATTCTATACACATAGAAAACGCAACATTAAAAAACAAATTAGAATTCGATCAAAAAGAAATCTTATTATAAAAACTAATAAAAAATCGACTTTACAAATTACATTATCTATGAAACAAGATCAAAGCGAAATGCACAAGATCTTAAAAATTAAAAAATAAATATGGAGTGTTTTAAACAGAATCCAATGACATATATAAATTTTCGTTAGTAAAATATTAGTTAATTTAATTATTAACGCCATCTATCGTTAAATACGTTAACTACATACCCTTTGACCGTAAAGTGGGGGGTCTAGCGCGCCCCCGGGCCGAAACATCGCCGCGCTGACTGCTGCCATCTGCCGGCTACCTCACTTTGCCCTTCCAACGAGACATTGCTCTGCAACAAAATGAAAGTTTATGTTTATAATGAATCATCGAAAAAAATTTATGAAAATTTCATTACATACACAAAAAAAATAGATTAGAAAAAATCGTTAAGAATATTTTAAAATATCTACAAACGGTATACGATGGTCTTTATTATACCAAACTTTTTTAAATAATAATATAAATTTTTGATTAAATCTCACAAGTCTCACAAGGTTTAACTTTCGAACTCTCTAAATAGGTTTTTAATTATAATTTAAAATTACGTCAACTCTAGTTGAGGTACGATAAAATTAAAAAATCTCAATATTTATTTTTCACAAATAAGCAAACTTAAAAGAATTATCAATAAAGTTTAATATTTTCCAACATATCGAGAATTTAATACTGACATTATCAAAGTAATGAGGTATAATTAATATAATAATAATATGGCCTTTAGTGTAAGGGCAGGTCGGAACGGTTACAACGGTAGTGTCATGCTTGAGCAAGCAAGGCCTGTACCGAGTTTCCTTTCGTTCTCATATTTTTTGTATTCCTTTGTGCAAATTATTGTTTACCTCTCGATCTCGTGACTCGTTATTATCAAGTTTGTAAACGTCGCTTACAAATGTAACGGCCGTGGATTTGGATTTTTGGATTTTTGGATTTTCGTATGGCTTCAATGGTCGATTTTAGTCTATTTAAGATGAAAATATTTTTTTATTACAGTAGCTACACAAATGTATACAACTTAACTACAACAATTAAGTATATAGCATATCAATGTTATTGAAAATTAAATACATATTATATTTCTGACTGCTAACTCGACGTTTGTGGATTCTATTCCCAGCAGGGAAAGTTTCTTTTCATTGCCACACATATACAAATATCAGTGTGGCAATGAAAAGAAACTTCCCCTGCTCCTTTTCCATCTAAAAAATAACGGGTAGATATTTTTTTAGATTTTAGTATTACTTCACACATTTAGGAAAGTACAGATTTTTATGCGTTTCCTAAGTGGAGTTCCACGACTCAGCACGCGTCGATTTTGTTCAGAAAGTAGAGAACGGAGTAACTTAACAATAGATTCTCTCATTATAACCTGATATTTGCGGGAAAAAGCTCCAACAAAGCTTACTTCCATTAAATAAAATAAAAAGATATAAACGTCTAGTATTAATGGAATACCTCAGCGTATTCGACAACAATAATCAACTTTTTGTTCTCTAAAACCACGTTTCAGATGTACATACATACATTTTTTAGAGGTATTATTATTGTGCTATGCTTGCACAGCCGGTGCCGGTGTCATTGACACGGCTCCTGCTGTTCCCACAGTGCACCGAGAGAGTGCACAGTAATAAATGTTTAATAGTTTACCTTTACGCGTATATACTATATTATACAGTTAGATAATCATTGTATTTTATATTGTGATGTGAATAAATAATACTGTCATGACAGTTATGGTTTTTTTTTTATAACTATAGATAGTTATTTTTTTAATGGTTTATTTAAAAAATAAGGAAAAGTAAGTATATAATGCTAAAAAAAATAATGAATATTGATAAATGTAAATGCTCTTATGGAGAGTTAATCTTTTATATAAAATCTTTCAAAGCGTTGCCACAGAGAATAGATCACTGCAGAGGTGGTGAGGTGAGAGGTGAAAGAGGAAAATATAACGAAGACTATTTGATAAGTTTCACCACGTATTTATGGGAACAGGCGAAATTAAAAGTCTGCTTCTTCAATCAACGCTGCGTGTTTCTAAATAACATAATATAATTAATTATTTCGAAATCTTAAATCAAACAATAGCATAGTTTTTCCATTCACATAACAACAGACCACATAAGGTAACGAGGTATTATACGAACCTTGTAAATATGCTTAAGTGGATTATAAAAGTTATCATAATAAACAGCTAGCCTCGAGATTCTTTATCTCTTTTATAAATATATATGGTTTTACTTTTAAATGTAAAACCATTTTATTTTTTATTTTAAATAAGATGTAGTGGGTTCGATTCCCGCTCTGTTAAAAAAGACGAAGCACGGCGCTCAGCTCTGTCACTCAATCGCATTATAACTCGCATCGAATAAAAAAAAGTTTGTTTAATCTTCTAAAAAACACACAGCTAACATTGGTTCGACCTGGTTTAAATGAGTTCACGTTAATTTTCTAAAGGCGTATCGTGGGCGAACCGATTCTATGTTGCTAGTATTATAACTAACTTGCCTTTCTTTAGGTTCAGCAGGCAGACGGAACATAATATCAAGACACTCCGTTCTCCACAATACGCGGAATTTTTTAAATACATATTTCATAATAAGCGGCGGTATACAACGCAGCGCTTTGCCCTGGCAGCAAAGTGAAGAATTAAAATTTGGGGAACGAATTAATAAATATTAATTCATTCGTCTGAGCCGGTATTGAACCCACAACCGTCGCGTTTACAGTGACATCCTTTTACCCTCACGACGACGGCCTCTATTAACTTGCATACTTATATTATAGTTATGCAGTATATGATGAGTGTACTGACCTGACTCACTTTCGATTTCATATGACATGCCTACTTACCTACTAAATTTATATTATGTTTTATACGCATAGATTATAATTTAATTATAACAGTTAAAGTAAATGATATTTTAATAATGACGATATTGTGGCACAGATGGAAAATGTTTCATTGCAAATACACTGGCTGTGGGTTTGATTTCCATTCAGGGGAAATAAAAAACGCATAATTTACTATAATACTTTGCGAACAGAATTGTCTTATAAACTGCAAGTAATGATATAATATATATATTTCTGTTCTCTTTTCTTTTAATTAATATTGTATTTATTATTTTTTTATTTTATTTTGAATTTTAATTTCTTCCAGAATTCGATGGAATGTGAGGGATGATCTGTCTACCCTGCTACATGCGAGGTACAGAGTGAATCTCAAATCAAAATAAATAAATGGGAACCTAGTGTTCAGATACCCTACCTGTTATTATAAATTCTACAAGAACTAATTGTAAAATTCATTGTAATACTTCAATTATGGCCATTTTACTTTACCTATATCACGTTGCATCTTAAAAACGCGAAGAAGAAATCAAAATCTATAAATTGGGTTCAATAATTGACAATTTGACAGATGCAGTTTTTGTGCCACAGTCGAGTCGTATGTCGGTCACGGACCTCGCTCATTAGCTTTGGAAATATCGAGTAATTAATTCGATAAGACTTATAAAATACCAATAAATTTGTAGTTAGTAGTTGTACGGTCTGGCGTCTACGTTTTTAAGATGTGGCCGACATTCTGGTTGGATGATAAATGTTATAGTTTACTTGGAGCTCTTCGCTTTGTGTATTTTTTTATATAATTGAATGTGAGAAAATAAAAATGTGTTTCTATATATATTCTATAATTTAATATACGGTAGTCTATTTTATTTCTTGCACCTTTAGTATGTTGGAAAATATGTATATTGTTGAATATTACATAATTGTATTTTTTCTTCAGCTTTACGCTGTATCCCGCACACACCTGGCATTGCGAGTTGAGTGGCGGGATTCAACGCCGCGCTTCGCCTCGACACCAGAACGAGGAAATGTATCAATATAATAATTAATAAATAAAAAAATTATCTCATCAATCGTACTTACAATAAAAAAAAATAATAATGGTTCATTTATAATTTTATGCTTCATCCATCTCATTACAAAATACAAATACATGTAATTCAATCCACACTAAAAGTACAAAAGTCGAATGCACATTGTCCTATATTAAGTCGAGCGTAAAACCTCGTTTTTATCGCTACGTCCTACGCGATGCCGTCACTTTTCCAGATCTCCATCACATTATTAGTACTTAAGTCCCTTATACGAAAAGCTCACAATCTTGGCTTTGCCAATTACGTCATGACCTAGATATGGGTTGTTGCTTTATTTAAATTCAAAGTTCATGAAAATATATGGCGAAATGTGATTTTAGTAATTTATAAGAATAAATGTAAAAGGAAACATTTTGGATATATAGCGTTTACATTCATTGCTATGCCGATGATAGCACAGTGGACGCTGTTTACTCCAGCTGCGCAAGTCTTTCTCGGGAAAACGTCAACCAGTGCCGTAATAAACTTGTGTCTTCAGTTGAGGCATCCCTCGGGAATATTTGCTGATGGGGTGAAAGGAACTTAGTTCAATTCAATCCCAAGAACACACAAGTTAACCACTAAAAAACCCCATTTGTAGTATTGCCAGTCTTTCAAAACTCTCCCCTTAAAGCCGCTGCCAGTATCCGCATATTGGGCCTTAATGCTTCGAGTGAATGCCAGTATCGCGATCATCTGGAAAGCAAGGCCAAGTTGGCCTCCAAGTTACTGGGGGTTAATTGAAGAGCGAGATGGTACTTCACGCCTAAACTCCGATTGGCCCTATATAGGGCCCAGGTTCGGCCTTATATGGAGTACTGTTCTCATCTCTGGGTTGGGCACCCTAGTATCAGCTTGAACCATTTGATCGCATAGCATATTAACGTAGAGCCGTTCGAATTATTGGGGACCCAAAGATCTGTGCAAGACTAGACATTTTGGCTTTGCGTAGAGATGTCTCCTCGTTGTGCGATTTCTACCGCATTTATCATGGGGAGTGTTCTGAAGAACTATTTGACCTGTTACCTGCTGCCAAACTTTCTAACTGTACAATACGTCATAAGCTCAAACATCATCCACTCCACCTGGATATGTGGCACTCCACTGCTGTACGATTTCGTAGGAACTTCACCGTACTTTTCTCTAAGACTACAGTGGGTGTACATACTACCTTATGTACACCCATATTTCGCTTACTACAATGAGATTACATACATAAATATATTACAACTCCATGTGACGTATGTACGTCAGTTAAATAAATGAATTCAATGTGATGCAATGGAAATTTTATATGCATTTTAAATTTCACTCACTTCTAGCGCAAGATGAGAAAATATTAAATTAATCTTCGCGGACGGAGGAATTTATCATTTTCTGTTCAGCAAATTTCTGCACTTGTAGTTATTTGCGAAGATAAACGATTGCTCGTTGAACGTAATGTTTATGCAAAATTGAATACCACCTTCAACACTTGTCTTAAGAACTATATTTCTGAGAAGTATATTTTGAGCTATGAGTTTAGTTTATACTGCTGATGTATAGAAGCGGCTATTGGTTGGAACATTTCGATTTGTTTACGGGAAATTAATAAGCTACTGTTGTAACCAAAATTATATCAGCTGTATCCAGTATACAGCAGCGTAGGCAGAGGAAACCTAGTGTTAAGACACTCCGTTCCCTATTTTCGAGGCATTGCTTGTTCAGTGATGGAACCCCACGCCGCACAGCACATACGTCGCGTGGAAAATTTACCATTCAAGGAGTACCCATCATCGGATTTTATTATTTTATTTTTTATTATCATTAATCCCTCAAGCCAAAGCGAAGAAAGGAACATATAAATAAATAATAATTCATTCCCTGGAGTGAGGATCGAATCCACAACCAGCCCTGTTTAAAGTCACATACTATTGTCCCTGCGCCACCACATTGTGAATAATTTAAAAATTGTCACAGACACACTGGCATTGGGATACCTGTCACTGTCACTGTCAGTTTAACTCTATAGACAAAATACAGTCTCATTAAATACAAGGTTGTAGTGAAAAAAAAAAACAAATTACAAGCTGACCGCGACCTAAAACCGTTTTGAAGACGTTTGTGACTGATACAGCATATCGTCACGAATTTCTTTATGTGACTTATATTGTTAACAGTTTTAATGTCTGTGAATCGTATTATACTAATAAGTATAAGTGTTATTACTAATATAATTATTAGGTGTTCATATATAAATATTTTTCCCTCTTTTCGCTTTTTCTGTCGAAATTCTAATACGCTTCAACACAGTTTACGTGACTAAAGCGTGGAATGAAATTTATATTTTATAGGTGATTTTATTTTTTATAACTCAGATCGGGTCCCTGTGAAATTATCTTAAGAGGGTCTTATATACTGTACCTACTTTAAAAAATGCAATATCACATATTTTTAAAAGGCACGTTCATCATATAAAAATAGAAAAACGTTCGATGACTAAGCTTTATTCCAAAATTGTAAACCAACTATAAAATCAGTTTTATTTGACAACCTACGACTTTAATAACGTTAGTTTACTTAAATTGGATTGATACAGCCAAATTAATTATTCATTGTTATTTAAATGTTTAAATTTCAGTATTAGAAAGACAACATAAAAAATACCTAAGAAAAATACTATTAAAAATACAATTAAATTAAATTGTCATTGAAGTTATTCAGCTATAATAGACAATAACAGAGATTGTTAAAATTTGTGTCTAGTCGACGACAACGGCGAAGACGCGACGGTTGTGAAGAACTATTATCCAAAACATAACTTTACATATTTATTTTAATATACATTTCCATATATATTTCTATGTATGATTCCAATCTAAAATCGTACAAATCTCTGAGTGCTCCAAAAACTACTATTTCACAGTACAAAAATAATCTTCTAATTCTATACATTCTAACCATAGTTCATTTACGTAAATATTCAACATCGTCATAAAAATAACGTGATAATTCTTCGGACGCGTGACGAATGTCAAAATGGACTTAGATATGAAATCCCGCTAGCGTAACACGCAATACGTGCATGTTGTTGGCATACTAAATATACTTTTTTCTTTAACCTCACGTTCTTTTTAGTTCGCAAAGTCATTCGAATAGTTCTCACATTTAATATAATAACAATATTTATATTAAAATACCTGATTCTATAATAGCGTCAACCATCGTTCTTAATAAATACAAGTTCACGAGGCTTTACATTAGTTGGAGTGTGTCTAAAAGTACAGTCAAGAAATAAGTTTTAAAAACAAAAGTAAGTATTATTTAGAAAAAATAAAATGATCGAAACCGTCATATTTTTATACATAATAAGTATATAATAATAATGATAATAAATAATTCTAAATATATATATATATATATATGAAAATGGTATGATTTTCAGTCACGTCATCCGGTCGTAATCTGACACACAGTGACGCAAGCATCTAATTAGAGTCACAACTAGACTGAGACGTTCACACACTCGGCATTTTGTTGTAAATATAAGAAAAAAAAATCAGCATTACGCTGCATCCCGCACACAGGCAGAGGGAACCTGGTGTTGTTGCAATAGGTAGGGCACCTGGGAAAATGGGAAACAGAGGGCTGTTTCCCATTTTCCACCGGATTCTAAGGACATTGTGCGCTAAGTTGTGAAACTCAACGTCGCGCTTTGTCTCGACACCAGAGGGAAGAAATGGTACTATAAATTTAAATAAATATTTAATTTCCTCGAGTGGGGTTCAAACCCAAAACCAATCGCGTTTACAGTCACACTTTGTACCTCTCCGTCACGACTGGCCGCAAATAATATAAATATTTTTTATACAATAAATAATATATTTAATTTATGCTAATTCTGTCGCAACTACTTACGCTTGACAGCTTTTCTATGTAACTTTCAATGTTACAACACCTACTAATTGGTATAAATTATGTACAATACGAGTACTCGTACTGTCTAAGATAAATGTAGAGCAGGGGCACTATAGAGTTTTGAGTTCGATTCCCACTCGAGGAAATTAAATATTTCATATTTATCTTATTTGCGGCGTTGTGTTCCACCACTCAACACCTGTAGGTACAGACAGGTGTTGATTGGTGGTACATGTATTGAAAACACATATCATGGTTGCGATATCTAGATTAGTATTACTATAATAACAATTGAAATTTCTTTCTTTAAAGCTCTTAACTTTAATTAATATAACAAAAATGTTAACGTACAGTGTGTTCCATTCAATACATTAATTGCATATGGAGTCCAGTTATTTTAATTAACCGACAATGAGGCCACAGAATATTTTAATAAATAATTAATTAAAATAGTAGTAATTGGCTATGACATTTTTTTATTGTATTGGTCTCTGCTTGTAAGTATGTTTGTTTACGTTATTGTTCTTATAAAAATAAAGTACAAAATAAAAAAGCAGTCAAGTGCGATTCGGTTACCCGAGGGTTCCGTATCATTTACAGGTTTGTATGTCTACGCGAAATAAACCTTATAAAAGTTGACAAACCTATATTTGCGGGCGTCTATATTCATTTTGTATGAAAATGAACAGCAATCATGTTTGTCTGTAATTTGACTTATTTGTTTATAATTAAATTAAAATAAAAAAATCGATGAGATACTTTAATTAAATTAAATTAATATCATTGGAAAATGAAGCGTTTAAATACATTTTTCTTTTCATTTTAAAGATTTCTGTAAAATTAAGTGTATTAATGCTAGTATATCTTTGTGAATAGAGTACAAAAAAATTATTAGTATTTAATTTATAAAAAAATTTATTATGCATGTTATAACTTAGAACATATAAGCTCGCAATTCTGGTGTGAAGTGAAAAAGTCTACTGACATCCTTTATTGGAAATACTCTGGAAGCCCACAATGGCCTCAAGGAGCTTTGAGTGATCGCCTACCACTAGTACGTGAGCTTAAATTAAAATTAAATTAAATCAGCTTCACTCCGTATCCCGCACACAGCAGGGTAAACAGAGGGAGCCTTGTGTTAAGACTGGCTTCTGGTTTGTTGAGAACTTTTCAATTTTTTTTAACTGGCAAAACAAACTCAATATACATATAGAAATACTGACAAGCTGACAGGTGTAAGCAGTAAGAAGAATAGGTCGACTCAATCCCGCCATATCACCGTTAACATGACCGGTTGAGAATAAGATGTGATGCAAATTAAAAGGGAGAAGCGGATTAGGAATAAAATATTATGTATGTCACTACATATGTTGTTTTTATTAGCCTATCAGCTATGTAGGCCAAAGGCGGCGTTAAGTTCCGGGGAAAGGAACATCTTAACACTTGGCTCCCCCCACCTACCATGCTATATGAGGGATTCAGCGTGAAGCTGGTAAAATGTTATGTAAAAATAGTAATTATAATGAAAAAGGCTGGGGTATATGCAAATTTGTTTCTTTTTCCGGCTTCGATCATTTCTGAGACAAAGACAAACCGGCGTTGAATTCTCTCATAACTCATTAACTTGCCAAAGTGAAAGTTTCTTAACACTACTTTGACAAGTCCCTCTGCTCACCCTGCCATGCGCGGGATACACAGTAAAGCTACAAAAAAAGTAACTTACTTTTAATTAATTTTATTCTTTATACCATACACCAAATCTCTATGTCTGCCCTTAATTAATGAGAGAACGTCTACGAGTAGGGCGTTGACGTCGTGCCTTATTTGTCCTGCCGTTTCTATTACATTATACTTTTCATATAAATCTGTGTCAAGACCCAGCGCACGCTTGTGAGCTATAGAATTACAAATTTTTCATATAAAAACATACGTTCATTTGATATCGCAAAAAGTAACTGTAATACTATAATATTTGTGAAGTATACTTTAGAGTGACAAATGCATGATTAAATTGGACTGGAGACGTGTATTGCATGCATCACGCTGTATTCCTCACAAAACAGAAGAGACAGAGGAGAGCCATTTCCACCGAATTCTGGAGGCGTTGCGTGATGACTGGAGAAACTCACAACCGCGCTTTGTATCGGCACCAGAACGAAAAAATGTAAATATTAAATATTTTCATTTCCTCGAGTGGGAATCGAGCCCACGACCGTTTCCGTGTACAGTCACACGCTTGTGCACCTTTGTCAATATAACTAAAAATGTGAAATATAACTAAAATAAATCGAAAAAACGTAAAGTGAGTAATAAAAACAATATCAGCACGCAACAAATATATTCAATTACGCGTGATGTGATAGCGCATAACGATTGACTTGAAAATTACACTAATAACTATGTATTTCAAATGACGTAACTTAGTTCCACTCGTAGATAACGAAACGAGCTAAAAAGGCTTCGACTGTTTCACGTAACATTTATTTATGTTTCTTTCACTTCGCTCGGTGTAAATAAGCAAGAAATTGTAATAATTAAATCTGGGATTAAAATTATTATATTTTTTCTAATAGTATGCCAGTATTTCTATTTCTATTAGTGCCCCACATGCACCAAGGTAGGCAAAGGAACGTAGTGTTAAGATTGTCTGTCTACTATCGCGTTTAAAATCACATGATTGTGCCTCTGCGCTACAACTGTAGTCTAATATATAATAAACAATTAAAGTTAGAAATTTACTATTATAATAAAAAATATTATTATTTGACAATAAATTAAATAGCGATATAAAGCGATCAGCTCTAGATACTTTTAAACTTTACAAAAATCTAACTCTATGATAAAACAAAGAACACGTACCCTGCTATGTGCGAGATTCTCGCACATAGCAGGGTACACAGGGTAGGCAGAGTCCCTTCACGTCCCGTTAGCATAATTCCGAAGGCATTGCGTATTGAGTGGCGGAACTCAACGCTTCACTTTTATCTCTTTACAAGAGCGAGAAAATGACAATATTAAATATTTAATTTCCTACGAGTGGGAATCGAACTTACAACCAGTAGCACGCCTCAAAAAACAACACTTACTCGTATTTGCTTTATGAGAATGCGTTGTACAGGCATTAGTCAGTACAGTTAAATGCATCTCACTGACTGCTGTCTATGTAAATATATGAAGTCGTTACATAACTGTCTAGTGTCTGCACGTAATTATAATGACGCCTTAGAAATATTTGTTATTATTTTGTTTTTTTAAGTTAAGCTAAGTTTGTAATAATTTAGACTATCGTGACATAATGCAACGAGTGTTGGTTCAAATCTTAGTCGATACAATGTTATATAACTTAGTGTAAAAGTTCTTTAAGTAAGTAGGAAATAGAGAAAAGAGTCACTGCTTCCTCTACTTTTTTACTAAGTTCCAGCAAGAAGTGGCACATCTTTATTCAACTTTTACTTTATAAGTAAAGACATAACACATTTAAGTTTGCAGTGTATTTCCACTATACTTATTTTATACACATTACATCTGTAGTAAATGATTTAGGCCATCGTACTACAGCGTTAGATCGTAAAAACTTCGTAAAAGGTTTTGAGTTCAATCTCCACTTGGGAAAATCACTTACTCTGATATGAGTTTCACCAATTAATATATAATAATATATAAATAATGCGATACGTACGTGGGGGACGAAGTCTCCACTCTAGGTTCCCCTGCCTACCTTATTATATACTGAATTTTAAGAAAAATAAGTATAATTTAAATCGCTACAAATATACATTTAAATTAGCATATACAACGCACATGTGATATACAGGGTGCACAGCATCTTCGTGCTCCATTTAACATGTGGGTTAAATAGCGAAACAAAAGTCAATCACCGTTTCACATTATTCCTGTTGCATTATACTCGTACTAATAATTGTTATTGTGAGACTGATAATTTTTAGGGTTCCATGCCCAAAGGGAAAAACGGAATCTGTCTGTTCATCTGTCACGAGGCTATATCTCAAGAACTGTGATACTTGAACAGTTGAAATTTTCGTTGAAATGTTATACTACCGCTGACACAACAAAAACTAAAGTGGGGCATGGAGTGTCTTAACACTAGGCTTCCCTTGCCTATCCTACTATTTACGGGATAGAGTGTGAGGCTGAAATCAATAAATAAGCAATACATATTAATGTATGTAAATGTATATAAAGTGTGTCATTAGTCGGATTTCCATTCCCATGTTTCCAATTGTGATATAAATTGCTAACCGTACACGTAAAAGCCATAATAGAGCCGCCTTACCTAAACACGTTCGCTCTCATTTCACAACCAAATCTATTAGAGGCACTTCGCCGAGAGGCGCAATCGCCTTTTTTATTTTATTTTTTATTTGTTTTTGTTTTATGTACGTTTTAAAAATAAAATATTGTGTATATATTTTTTGATATGGCAAACCTTTTGTTGCCATATGATTCTTTCATTGCTCTTAATTTATTCGCCTTTAAGAAGAAAATGTGTGATACGTTTTATAGGGGAATAAGTTATATGTACTTATATAATAATTATTTATTAATTTTTGTTTAAAAAAATTGATTGTTTTTGAATGAAAAACCACACAAAAAAACCTGGGTAGGCTCTATTAGGACACACCGTGCTCCACTTTCCGACGATTTCTCGAGGCACTGCCTGTTAAATGGTGAAACTCAACGCCATGCTTTGCTTATGCTCGTTACGAGAGCGAAAAAACGAAATATTCAATATTACATTTCCCCGAGTGGGAGTCGAACCCACAACCGCCACAGTCGCACGTTTCCGTTCCTATGCCACGAAAACATCGTTGTTTTTGGAAGATATTTTAATAAATAAATCTCGAAATTTGTCGTTTTTCGGTACGTGGGGAACAGAGACTCTGTTGTATGCGATACAGTGTGAATCAAAAAAAAAGTTCATTAATATTTAAATACAAAGTGTTAAATTAATAACTTATTTACTTAGTTCTTATGACAACAGCGAAATTGCAAACCTGTTAATTATTGAAACAAACAATAACTCATACAAAAATGCAAGAGTTGACGTAATATCTTACACAAAGACACGAGTATATAATGTTTGTAAATTCATCTGAACGTTATTATGTTTCTTTACTTGTCACATCTGTTTGTGTACAGCAGTACAGATGTTATGTGAAATTTTTATTAGTACATATCTTATTTTGCTCATTTTTTTTTTTATTTTCACGCTGTATCCCGCATAGGGCAGAGTAAACAAGGGGATACAGTAATGAGACTAGATATGAGTGGCATGTATCAAAACTCATTCTCCAACTAATTAAATTATGTTGAGAGTTTAACTCAATAATGAGTAATGCTACAAAAATTGACTCAAAATCTTGATAGATAATAACTTATAAAACGCGGAAATGCGTAAATTAAAAATTGCAAAAAGTAAAAATTACAAAAAGTAAACATTGAGAATACTTAATTCGCATTCACAATATCGTTGCTCCAATAAAATGATGCACGTCACATCAAAGTTTATTTAGATCTACAAATGGTACGGATACGTCACGCAACGTGAATAATAGAATATGAAATATTTACATATCGGCACAAAACAAGGGAAAACAAAACAAATATTTTGTCGTTATTAGCATTATTCATTGATAAATCGCGCGGTTTCATTCATTAATATGATCATAAGTATAATTCAATAATGTATGAACTGTAATAGAAATGTAGGTAGTTGTGGATTTGATAGAGATATTTTTTTTTTATTTCTTTTTATCTGTTTCTATTTGTCTATTATACAGGATGGTCTACAATAAACAAATTAACTGAACTGTTCCTACTCCCAATTTTGAAAGTAGCAAAGATATATAAATATTTAATATAATATGAAAATCTATACTTCTATCGTGAGATCCGACAAAATTAAACGAATGTATGTAATATATTTACTTACAACCAATATTAATTGGACAAAGTACTCATCGGACAAGATTTCCAGACATTACATATACGTAGCTTTAACCCGCATTTTCTACTTAGTTTCCGAATCAACAATAATTATTTCCCCCGAGTGAGGATCGAACCCAAATCATCGTGTTTACAGCCAGTTGTTATCCGATTGCGCCACGACAATGTGTATTTATTTAAGCGTAATAGTAGAATTGGCTTCATTGGCCCAAAATAAAAAAAAGTATTATCGGAAAAAAGAGCACGCAATCCGAACTATAAAACACAATGACAATTTTACAGGTTCGCATAAAAAACCTGGGCACAAGCTATTTACGTACCGATTGTAAAAGACTTATTGAGTCTATTTATAAATTCTATGGAACTGGCTTTTAATTAAACTGAAAGAAACAGTTACAAGTACATACGAAATATTTTTTTTTGTTGGGTTATAAAATACAATGATCTGGATGAGAACATAATCGATCATATCTATTTAAGAGCAGAGAGCACAGCGCATAGAAAAATATATCTACATGCTCTAACGTAAGTAGTGGCTTGACTCTCCTGACCATAAAAGTGATAGATTTTTAGTACTAAATTACCCTCTACGACCCTTTAAGTAAGTTAGGCTAAAGGCAGAAGTAAATGTAGCCAAAGAAAATGAATGTGCCGCTTTGCTACGACGACGGTCTCATATAAGTTATTCCATTTCATTCATCTATCCAATCCTAATAATATCACTGACTTACTATCGTTGTGTACAAAAAAAATATAAATTAACACAAAAAACTATTAACTTCAATACAAATTCAATGAACAAAAGACTTTTCCTTTCTATTGTTATCCGATTGTAAGCCACAGTCGTAGTATTGTTATCTATAGTTTCTATTAACCTTATTTTCTTTACATTTAAGACCGAGACAATTTATATCGTAAAAGAAAATCACAATTCATATAATGGCGGCAGGAAATAACTAAGATTTAAAGTATAATTTAAAGAGAAAACCAGTAAAAAAAATTGAAATTTTATCTTCGTTTATATACCATTACAGTGTGGTTTTTTTTTCAGTGTCACGCTTATCCTGCACACAGCAGGGTAGGCAGAGGGAACCTCGGTATTAAGACACTCCGTTCCCTACTTTCTGCCGAATTCTGGAGGCATTGCGTGTTGAATGGCAGAACTCAACGCCGCACTTTGCCTCGACATCAGAGCGAAAAAAAATCGAAATATAAACGTCACTTCCTCGCGTGGGAATGGAACCCACAACGGCGGCACCCTTGTGCCGCTGCGCCACGACGGCCTCAACATACGACCTATAGTGTGGTGGTAGGTACATTCATTGCAAAATGGATACAAACAATTTGCTAGCATCGATAAAAATAAGTTACTATCAAACACCGAGATTTGAAATAGGAAATAACCTTTACATTTTTTTTATTAATTCTATAAAAATGCAATATAAAAACGATGTCTTTTGAAAGCATAGAAAATAAGCAAGCAATGGCTCCAGAATTTGGCGAACTTAAGTGTCTTAATACTAGTTCTACATTTGTGGAATACAGCCTGAAGCTAAAAAACTAGCATTAAACGAAAAGTACGATTTAAAAGAAATAGCATAACATCAATAACTCATCTAATTTAGTAAGCATTTATTTCAAACTTTCTGTATCCACGACTGGTAAATAATCGACTACAAATTACTTTGGATTATAAAAACAATTTTATATCATGAAATACGACCACCGATACTTAATGGCAGCGAAAATAAAAATTGTTTTAAGTTGTATCGTAAATTTCTGGGTAATGGGTTAAAACAAAGATAGCGATCTAACAAGAAGCTAATACGCTAAACGTTCAATAGAAATCATTTTGCAATATGAAAATATATGTTACAATATATTATAATTATAGAACTTGTAAAATTTGATTAAAATATTATTATACAGTACATATGAAATATATTTTTATTTAATGTCGGTCGACGAGGCCATCGTGGAGCAGGACGTCTTCGGACGGGCTGTAGATATGATCTACACTCTCACTCGGGGGAATAAATTATTTTGCTCGATCTAGTGACAAGTCAAAGTCACTCAACCTGCAATATCTTAAAAATTGGGCGGTGCTTGGTGAACGGAATATCTTAGACATTGTTTTTAGTTCTACCTAAAAAAATCTATTCAAATTTATAGAGCATTGAGTTTCTTTATCAAGCATGTAATATTATAAAAGAAACGGAAAGTGGCGAATTATATTTCCCCGCGTACGTACAATATCAGATAAACATTAAAAAAAAAAAACATTCTACAGTGAAGTGCTACGTGCCATTTTATTGCTGTAACGATAATGTAAAACTTCGTTCGCCTACGTTGTATTATCTGCACGCACATCAAAATTTTGCTAACAAGTCTATATATGTATATGTACTTAAAGTAAGTTTTATCTGTGGAGAGAACGAGCTGTCAAATTTCCCGCCTCTTTTACTTCAATAAAATAATGCTGATTTTGACAATGGACAAGTAAATATAAAAGGTGTAATTTATTGAAGGTGATGAAATTAAATAATAATAACTTTCGTGGCCGTGATTTTTAAGATATTTTTCAACTATCTGTAGCTATGTGTATGTATCCTTCTACTGTAAAATTATATAAAAATTATTCACTTTTCAAAAATTAAATATATTTTTATAATATTTTTTTATTAGCTATATAGTATATTAGTTCCTATATAACACTTATTTGTAAATACAATACAATATTAAATATAATACTATCACAAACAAATCTAATTCATATCAATTACAATTTCTCATTAGGGTATCCCCCTGTCGGGTGTCAGAAGCAAACCGCCCGGGAGTTCGTTAATTGCCTGCAGCTAGGTGCCAAGTGCAGGTACGAGTATCGATGGAACGCTAATGCAGCTGTTTCACCGCACTGCATTGGTATAATTATAGCGAAACTTCTGTAGGGACAGTAGAAGATATTGATTTCCAATACTTGCTTATAGTTTGTGTTAAACTTGTTTTACTACCATTTCATGAATTGAAAATTGTTACTTAATAATAGCGCTAAACACTCCGTTCCCATTATGACACTTCCTTTCTCCACTTTCTGTCGATTTTTAGAGGTGTAGAGTATTCAGTGGCGGAACTCAACGTAGCGCGTTGCCTCGACATCAGAGCCAACAATTGATTATATTAAAAATATAATTTGCTCGAGTAGAAATCGAATCCACAACCACGAAATCAAATGTTTAAGCCTTATAATAATGAACCGAAAAAAAAATACTATGGATACAAATGTATATTTTTCTTTGTCTCCAATAATACAAAATGACACTGCGGTTAAAGTGAATAGGTACATTTTCAAAATTGTGTAAAGACTTCGAGAATTGTCGTAAAAGGAAGTCGATTATGAAGTGAAAAACAATTTGCCATAATGTTTATGTGACAATACAAAAAATGATTATTCTGACAACTTTCTTTGCCACTGTTTTTCTATGCACCTTAATGTCAAATAATCACGAAGACTCTTAGTTTAGAGTTGAGCAACATTGTGTATTTTTTTTATAATTATATGAATTATAATGCCCATAATAATAGATAGTAAAATCAAGCCCCTAGAAAATATCTCTTCAATCTTCAATACATCTCTTGTCTTGTCATTAGGTTCTTAATATTTCTGTCTACCATGCTATATGCGCTATACAAGGTGAAGATGAAGATAACTTAAAAATAAACATAAGTATTTAATCTGTAGAAAGCGTCGAAGCAAGCAGGTCAAGGATTCAAATCAAAATTGCACATAAACCAATTACTGACACGAAAACATTCAAATATCGAGAACATCTCAGTTATCTTGTTGTAATTAAATGTGTTTACAACGTGTAACTATTATAGTTAAATTTTTTTGAAGTTTACTTAAGTTTCTCAATTAAAATGGATCCGTTTGATTTATAAAGTTTAAATCTAATAAAATATTAAATACTTCTTATTATTATAAGATATTACGAATCTATCTAAGATAGTAAAAAAGATAGATACAAAAAAAAAAGTAAAACAATTTAAAAAATCAATAAGCACAAGGGATAAATGGTAGTAAATTTCACGGCCCACTAAGTTGATGAAGCTGGAGTACATTTCGGCCACGAGTGAGCATAAAACACTGACGGTTATTGCAAAGTAATTTCTTTTGTTCCCATTATACTTTCACCTCAAATCTTATGCGCGTGCTTCGCTTGCTGTTATCACTTACGTGTGAACGTTTTAGTTCATATTATGTGGTTTTTTTTTTATAATAATAATGATATAATGATTATTTTTTTATTATGTTTACAATCTATGTATATTGTAGGGAGTGCTGGGGGACTTCCTTATTGAGACATTCGGTTCCCCGCGCCCTCAAGTTGAGTAGCGACACTCATGCCATTTTCATTTTATACATTTATTTATATAATTTATGAATAAAAAAGGCATCTCAAGATCGATTGAGAGGTATTCTTAAATACGATTTTCAATTTTCTTGATGATATATTTTCACTTTTGCACCTAGACTTATGTGTTGTCTATAGGCAATATAGATGACTTCAATTTATGGTTATTATCAATATTTGTACGTACTATTATAGTAAATTTATTAAATAATAGCACCCAACAGCCTGTGCTATCATTTATTTCATGTCATTTAGAACATTTTTTTTCATCTATAGCATCCAGCTGTGTTTTTACGGTCTACATTTCAACCAGAATATTCTTGAGTTATCTAATATACAATGTAATTACTAACATGTTAATTATAAATAAAACAAAAAACATGCTTAAACTAAATTAAAATAATTTTCAACACTCGCGCCATCAAGACCAACATATCGTCTCTCATGATCCATTACAAGGGAACAAAGGAACAGACATATAAGATACATACATACATGTTAAAATCATAACCCTCCTTTTGGACTTAGCCACAGTTGGGTAAAAACTCATACATACACACATACATCTAAAAGAAATACAACAAAAGAAAATATAATTTTCTACATTGTTCCACTTTCTAACAAAATACCTTCAAGGAGATGGTCTACCAAATATATCAAGATTGGGTTCATATGGAAAGAAAGCTTCACACAAATCTGCGTTCATTGGAGCATCAAACCGCTTTGGAATAATGACAGGTTACAAATAGATGAAAGTGAGTTGCATTGTATTGAATTATTTCCGTGTTTTTTTTTATATAGGTGTACTGGTTTTCTTACGATTCTTAGTAGAGCGTAGGACGCGCGTTGGATGATATCTTTTCGTTTAACGTGGCTATAGAAGAGAATGATACTAATACTACAAATATTTTTGAGACCATCTCAACGCAATAGCACAAGCGTTTTGCTGCAAACACGACAGTTGTGGTTTAGGTTCCCGCCTACATTCTTACAACGTACTTTTCTATACATTAAAACTGCGAAAAAAAATTAAAATTCAAAGTTACAGTTATTTATTACTCTATATATGTTATATATAGGCTTTTTAACAGTTACTAATACCAAAGCATTCTCAGTATCAACATTGGCTATAATAAGCCGTAATAAACCACAACAAAAGCGATTTTTTTAGGTTTTTATTTCCTCGAATAGGAATCGAACCTACAACCTACACCTACCTTTTAATATTTACTAGTAATATTTTAGTATAATCCAAATCATTACCATTTTCAACCTAATTCCTATAGCCTATCCACTTTGACAACCCTATCCAACCTACAGTACCGTTAGTCGCACTAAATTAACAAAGCGGAACGGCCCAGTTTACAGTTTTACATATCAATGGAGATCACGAAACCGAAGACCAACACCGTCTGGAGTTTCTCTTCATGGTGACTGATCAAGCTTGACGTTTAGTTTTATATACGGCTATCTACATGTCATGTTAGAAGGTGGAAGATATTTCATCAGGACGCAAAAAGTGTCACATGTAGGTACTATTGTCAAAATATATTTTTTTCTACTTCACACTGTATCCCGCACGTAGTAAGTAGGATATGTAGTGGGAGCATAGTGTTCAGTCAATAAATATGGATAGTATTATTTATTTTTAAAATATTTTTATATATACCTAAATAACGACATTTAAAGAATAAAATAAAATCGTAAGTCGTAAGTCTACCAAAAGCTCATCCGTTTAGAGAAATCTAACAAGAAGTTGCTGTACTGGTGCCGATAATAGCGGCATTACTACGGAACAAAAACTGTCCTTCATTTTTTCTATTAAAAATAGCTGTTAAGACGTTTAAGTAGTCGAACGACGTGTACATAGTAAATATATATTTGACAGACCTTAGAAAATTCACTATTAACAAGTATGCAAATCATATATATGTATTTATTTCGGTAAAATATTTAATACAGTTATGTAAATAATATTTTCGTTGTATAGAACCTATCTATCTGTTTGCCTAAAACGTAGTTTTATTTTGTATTGCATATTTTTTTTGTCTTCTTGTGAGCGATTCATTTACTCATATCTGCGATAAAGAGTTTCTTTTTTTCAATCTATTTTCTTATTAAAAGACATTGTTTATATTATATGACGCAATTCTGAAATGAGAAATCAACGTCTTAATTTATCTGACCATAATAATATGCAAATAAAAAAAAAATAGATGATGAAAACCGACCTTGTATTTCCAATAACTGATAAAAAATAATCTCCACGTACATTTTACTTTTCGTTACTTAAGGTTTAAAAATAGTTTATCGATTACTTCTAAAATAGATAAAAGGTACTTCTTCTTCTTCTTCTTCTTCAAGTTCACGCTGTAACCCCCATATGGCAAGATAAGCAGAAGGAATCTAATGTTAAGATACTCCGTGCCCCAGTTACCACCGAATTTTCCAATTTTGCGTCGAGTGGCACAACTGAACGCCACGAAGATTTATAATGAAATAGGTTAACATCAGTATATAATATAGTAACAATAACTATAGTTCTAATAGTACCGGTTGATATTGGGTGCGCCGCATCGGTGAGAGGGCGGTCAACCTTGGTGCATGGATCACTTCCTTCTAATAATATATATATCGTCAAGTTTATTATACGCAAATGGCCTTTGTCGTCGCGTCCATTTTGTTGTATGAAAAGAAAATGTTAGTATGTATAGTAGTTTTTGTTGATATAAAACTACTGATGGCTTAGTGATTATCGTAATATTAATTTGGATTTTGGATGTTTTAGAAATATATTTTGTTAGTTAAATATTTAGATTTTGTAAACATTCAAAATTTTACGATTCATTTATACAATTTTTGTCAATTTTATATTTTTATTTTTAAAGGGTGATCCAAATAAAAAGATAGCCTTGATGATGTGAGGATATAATTTTATTATTATCACCTGCAAAGTGTCCTGCCTTGCCGGCCCGTTAACCATATGCTAAAATTTGTGACCCAAATCGACATGCGAACCAAAATTATGAATCATCATGAAAAGTACACAGAAATTTCAACCTTATTCAAATTAAGGTAAATAATACAGTTATATGAATAATATTACGGTATATTATGAAGTACAGCTGCAATAATATTCACCTGGCCGGAAGACGTTGAAAAATACGTTAAAAAGCAACTGTTGTTAAAGATTACCTGGAAACAAAGATTAAATAAATAAAAAAATGTTATTGTTAACATTTAAAATTAAATTAATTAAGTTATGAAGTTGGAATAAATTTGATTGGCAGTAAGTTCACGTTACGTCGGTAAAAAGGGTTAAAAAAGAAGGTTTTTTTTTAATACAAATATATCTTTAAGAAAAACTTCTTTAACTAATAAAAAAAATAAACGCAGTGCAAACAGAAAAATGATCACACAACAGAGAACACACAATCATAGTTATTTACAAAATAAAATAACTTGGATCTGTTTAAAATTTCACATTTGAGTGGTTGCGATTAAAACTTTCAAGACAAAATTTATTACTATGAGTATATCACATACATTTATAATCGAATAATAGTCGACTTCCAAGGTCGATTATAATCAAACGCACAAGTCACGTACTCGGGACCAACTCGTTCTATAATTTCTCATAGCTAGTGCATTCAGTGTAGAGTGCCATAACTTTGTATCGAAGCTTTCAGTGTCCTTGACAATAAATTAAATAAAATAATTCTCTATTCTCTAGGGTAGGGAGGAAACCTAGTGTTAAAACACTCCGTAATCCATTTTCCGCTGAACTCTGAAGGCATTGTTTGTTGAGTGGCGGGAGTCAACGCTACGTATTGCTTCGAAACCAGAGCAAAGATATGAAAATATTTAAATATTTCATTTGCGATTCAAGTGGGAATTAAGTCCACCTATCTCGCTTACAGTCACATCCTGTGCCCCTATGCCACGACTGGCCTCAACTTTGTCATGTGGACCATAATTTCGTATGGCTGGTGCAGTCAGAGTGGGTATCATCATTTTGTGTCAAATACTTTACCTATAAAGCTCTATTTCAACTTGAAAGTCTCTTTGACAGTTTCTCAGCAAACCAATCAAGATTTACAAGTACTTTCTCCGACACACGACTCAATGGAAATGTAATTATTCTTCGTAAATGTGTTCATTGAATTCCAAGCATTTCCTTAATTATAAAAAAGAATTGTGTTAACCGCTTATTATTGCCAAGTAAAGCTTAAATTACTGTAAACATTGCTCCGTAGAGAAATTAAACAAATTCTTAATTGCTTATAACTTAATATTTTCAAGATATTTGAATTCGTTGTTATGAAATGTGACGATTGTATATGATTATATGTATTTTTTTTCGTATATTAGACAAAATGGAGAATGAAGAGATTTACCGCAATTTCTTCGAATTAAAACATCTAACTAGTACTTAAAAACACATATTATTTACATATTTGACATATTCTTTATCAATAATTCTTCAAACAGAATACAATTCACTATACAGCAATCTAAACACCGCAAACGACACGTGCGACAGTGTATTCCTAGCCGAGAAAGCTTCCACACACAAAAGTGAGAAAGAAGAAAGCTGGATCTGATTTTCGCAATGATCACCTCCGTTCCCAGACCTTCACAATGTAAATAAAAGTCTCGTAATAGACGTAAGTATGGTTAATGAAAACGTTACGCCATCGCCCCAAAAATTGTTGACTTAACACGAGATGCAATTAATTATAACTTTCTCCTTGTAAAGAGGTATAAGATTCATATCCATTGTGTTTTATTTAGACTTATAATGACTTACATATATTATATATATGACTTATATATATTTCTAAAGTAATTCATTATATTTATGTATTATATTATATTAAATAATCGTTCTTGATGTCTGTTAGATATAACGTTATATAACATGGATGGCTTAGGAAGTGAGCTGCACTAAATTGATGTGAATGTTGTCATTATAGCTTAATGAGAATTACGATATATTTATTGCATTTCTTTGTATAGGTTATGTGTATGGAAGAGATATTGCGTGTTGGATGAAAGTAGCTCTACATCGTCGTCGTTTTTTTTTATGGGAGAGGACAAGGCAAACGAGCGTTCGGATCACCTGATGGTAAGTGATCACCGCCGCCCACGACCCCATGCAACACCAGAGGAGCTACAGGTGCGTTGCCAGCCTTTTAAGGTGGAGATGAAGGGCACCGGGGCCCGGCATTACCTAATGCGAAACGCAGTGGCAAGGGCCACATATTTTTTTAACGGCGTGAAGTATCACGCCGTTTAAAAAATATACAGTCTACAATATCCATTCTATAAAAAAAATTCAGAAGAACTAACTTTTTTTAAGAACTAACTCACCAGTCTCGCCAAAACTGGGGGAAAGTGGGTAACTGGCAATTTTAACTCTAAGCTCCCTCCACTTATCCTGCTAAATGGGTGATACAGCGTATAGCTACAAAAAGCATCTTGCAGAACAGATGAAAAACAAAGTGATCTTATAAGGGTTCCTTTTTCCTTTGAGGTTCGGAACCCTCAGAACAAACACTTCTTTCAACAACGACTCCAATATTTGAAATGATAAATCTAATTGAACTTACAATAGTCAGTTGTCGTAATATTACACCACACAAAAATAAAATTACATAATTGAGTGACAACTAATTTATTTAACGCACGGGTTTTTTTTTTAATTGCCGTTCTTATTTAGCTTTAGTTATATTTACAAATATTTGATTGGCTTCAATTAGAAAATGTTATAATATGTCACTTTTCAAATTAAAGTTTAATAAATTATTATACTTATTCGTTAATAATAAACGTTATTATCATTAATGTGCAAATGCGCCAGGCTAATTGTTCATTGTTTTATTTTACGTTTTCACTTTCATTTTTAATAGTAATGACATTGTATAGTTTATACTACGGGTATAATTTAAAAAAAACTTTCTTCGTCTTTGCTTATCCCAATGTGTTAACAGAAACGTGGAAATTGAAATAATTTATTACCTCAAGTAGGAATCGAAGCCGCAACAATCGCATTTACAGTTAGTCGCTGTTTAAATTTTCAAATACTATTAGTGAATAATTAGACAATATAGTTTGTTGACTCATATTTCAACACAACGACATCACAATGGCCTCTAGATATCATTTGTTCAATATGATCAATTGCTAATTATATATAAATAATGTTAGCGGACCTAACGGCGAGTCCACACCAATTTAAATCAATCTGTAATTCAATGAAAGATTATAATTCAACCCGTTAGAGGCCGTCGCAGGCAAAACCGTGTGCGTTGTGGGTTTGATTTCCATTGTAGTAAATGGGTTATTTATTTATTAATATTCAAATAGTTTATTATTTATTAATTTCATTTCTTTACTTTGATAATGAGGCAAAGCAGCGTTGAGTTTCACCACTAAACACGCTCAAGTCTCCGGAAATTCAGCGGAAAATGGGGAACGGAATTTCTTATCACTAGGTTTCCTCTGCCTACCCTGCTATATGGGGGATACAACCCGAATTTTCATTTCCTATTTCAAATTATAAAAGATAAGTTATTGATTATTAATTGATATATAATTTCAATTATTTGTAAGTATTATTCAAGGCACGTCCTAGAATTTTCATTTTCAAGGTTGCAACATTTAAAATGTACATCTAAACAACTTTTACTTTTAGCACGTACGTATTCAACGCGTGTCCTTATTTCAATTCCTAGAAGAGTTAACGTATTGACGGTAGCAAGTGAAAATTAGGATGGACATGGTCATAAATACTAATTTGTCTTTCCACGTCTTTAGCGCGAAGTGTGAAGTCGGTAGAAAAAATTAGTGGTAGGTATGAAGAACTAAGTAATTAAAGACTCCTAATAAATTTGGAAGAAGAATCTAATTACTTTTAGTTGTAATATATCAAGAAAACGAAAGTGTTTTAATTATATGATTGTACTTTTCCTTGCGACAAAATCGAACCCAAAATCATCGCATGTATGCTCAGACACTTCAATTGTACCACCAGGCCAAAGCAACCTAATGTCAAAACCTAACGCCATTATTTATCTTGTTACTATATAAAGAAATAAATTTCCCCGAGTTGGAATCGAATCTTCAAAAGTCGAGTTTTATAATCAGACATACATCGCTACGCCTCGAGGATAATTAACAATATATAACGTTAATATAAAGTATAGTTTTTTATTTTTAATTATTTTCTTATTTCACAGTTTTTTACAAAAAAATCTAAATAAACGATTGTTGTCTATGGAATATACAACTACCCGACAGTACGCACGCCTATACTTCAAATGGTATGTGAATAAATGCCACGCTTATGATATTTCAAATGTCAGAATCGTGATTTTTGTCGTATAACGTTACGAAACGGCGTTTGCAATTTTGTACGAGTTCGACGTATCTCTGGTTCTAATTTAAAATTAGTTAATATAAATTTAAAGTATCATAAAAATGCTTTTATCTACAACCTTGACTTAAATCTTAATTATAAATTATTTATATACTATGTAACTACTTATATAATATTTTAATATTTTATATGGCGTTTATGATGGTGAAAATGACAGCATAGTAAAATGTCAATTTGCTATATACAAGAAGATTCTCTGACCGTCTAGAAAATGTGATTATAATGGCGGTAATGTAAAAGTATTAGAAAGCGAGGGCCGGTCGAGTAGTGACCGCCTGTCTTTTATCTATCTTTAGTTGGTTGAGACAAATGGAGCAACGCAAATTTTATCTACTAATAAACATTTGAGTCGCCGTGAGCTTAGATGATTTCAAATTATAGTTTGTTGAAGCGGTTATAACCATTTTCAATTTAATGCCAATTTCATATAACAGTTTTATGGTCTAAATGTTTGACCAGATTCCTAGAGAAAAACAATTCTGAATGCTCTACTTAGTAATTATTCTAATTATTTAACTTCATCGTATTCTTAATCGTAAAGGCGCTAAATCGTAGGTTCGATTCCCATTCAAGGATATGAAATATTTCATTTCTAAGCTCTAGTGTCGAGGCGAAACGTAGCGTTTGACCGCCACTCAACACACAAGACCTCCAGAATTCGGTGGAAAATGAGAAACCGAGTGCTTTAAACATAATATGCCTTGCTATGGACGGGATAAAGCGTAAAACTAAAAGAAATACTTCACTTGTATAGAAACTGTAAGTTTACTTATAATTATAATGACATTAATAATACACTTTAAGTAATATTTACAGCAACATTTCAATTTGTTAATAAAAAAAATATTTGCATAATTGTATTACATAACGAAAGATACGGATTATAGCAGCAGTGTGCAGTTATGGAAAAATTATATTAAAAATATTTACTCTTCTTTTATTAGGATTGGCGGAGAACTTAGTGTCAAAACTGAATTTTCAAATTTTCGTCAAATTGCGATAGTTGCATCGACCATAGTGGCGGGTAAATTCAACGCCGCGATATCCAAACTTTAAAAGTAGTGTTACACGATTGATTGTACTTATCAGCTCAATTAGAATAGTGGGTGCGAAGAATTCGCTCTGGTCACGCGTGACCTCGCGTTACGGAAGAAATGTATCTGATATTCAATTACTTCACCTACTTTTCATAGCCGTATCTAATATCTATGTTTCGTAAGTTTTCTATCTAGAGTATCTATAGTAATTCAATATATATGGATTTTAAAAAAATGTTAATTCCTACAGATCTACAGTGACTGTTACTTATCCACGTGAGGGACAATTGGCAACTTAATAAAAAGCTTATGGACATATATTTTGATTTAGAAGCGTAAAATATCTAAGTTGATAGAAGAAGAAGAATCGTATGAATGGTCATCCTCCTTGCAGATTGCAAAAGAAGCGTAAAACACCTAAAAAAATAATTTAAATATAAAATATTGTTGTTTTTTTTAACATAATAGCAACAAAACCTATCAAGTTAACTTGTAAGAGGTTTGGAATAAAATTTTCCATTACGTCACACAATTAGTAACATTCACTTTTATGGTAGTTGTAAAAAACAGACTGTTTAGCATCTTTAATGGTAAAGTACAGTATAAATTCATATCAGATTCGTTTGCACACAAATTTTCTTACAGTCACTCGGGTATACATTTATATTTTTCATATGATTTTTTTTTAACTAAAAAAAATTGACGTCATCTTGATTTTTTTATGAATTGTCAGAAACATTGCCAGAAATAGACCAATTTGGTCTAATTAAAATTAGACCAAATGGGAAACACCAGATTTTATATAAAAAAATCATCAAAATCAGTTTACCCAGTCGAACGTTCTGAAGTAACAAACTAACCTCCTCTTAACTGAAGTTGGTTAAATAATAAATTAATGTATTTTCTAGATTTTTGAAATTTTCATTTTTTCACTTATATCTTATAAAAATTATGCGATTACATACACACCCCAGCCTAACTTTGTATTAAAAAAACACTCTTTTTGAAAGGAAAGCGTTTCATATACCTTTAACGGTATTTCATGACATTAAATGATTGTTTGTATTAGCGCTTATTCTCGAACAAAACACGCTCATAAACGTAACAAATAAATTTTCAGATCACGAAGTAAAAAAAGAGGTAACGCTATGGTTGACTTTGGTTTTTATGTTATTACAAACGATGTTTATTTAATTTTTTGTTTTATATCATGTCAAATTTTTCTAATGGCGAAATGTCTATGTAAATATAAATGAATCGTCTATAATAATTTAATGTCAATCATAACGAGGCTGTCGTGACACAGTGACACAAGGGTGCCGACCGCGACAGTTGTGGGTTCGATTCCCACTCGAGGAAGTGAAATATTTCTTTACGTTTATATTTCCATTTTTCTCTGGTGTCGAGGGAAAGCGCGGCGTAGAGTTTTGCCACTCAACACGCAATGCCTCCAGAATTCGACAGAAAGTGGGGAACGGAGTGTCTTAACACCAAGGTTCCTTCTGCCTACCCTGCTGTGTGCGGGATACAGCGTGAAGCTGAAAAAAAAAATAACGAAAATAACGTTTGCGAGTACATACAGGTAGCGATTCTTGAACGATATTAATTGATTCGTAGTCTATTACATCAGTTAATACTATGAAGGTAATGAATTCGCTTCGCTTCATCATTATCATTACATTAACTACTAAGTCATTAATCTTTTATTTCATTAATTTACATAAAATATTAAATAATTTTAACTTTTCAAGTACAATCCTAATATGATTTTTCTTATTTTTATTAAAAATCGCGAAGGTCACATTAAAATAAAAGTACCTAAACGTACACTACAAGCATCTATAGTATATGTAAATCTGGAACAATTCTCCGGATTCGCGGTCCGTTTCTTTCGTCTATGCAATAAAATAACTGAGCATAATGATTTCAACTGTATGCCATTTAAAATAAGACATATATGTCAAACAAACCATGGGGGGAGCATTTCCAGAACCTTGATGTGGCAGATTTTTAACTAATATGTGATAATTACCATAGAATTAAACCTTATTAGAAGACGATAATATCTAAAAAACGAATGCGTTAAAAATGCAATTTTTATTCATGTTCATTCAAAATAATTAGAAAAATATAATATACTTTTTAATCGAACCTACAATTATACATTTACAGTTAGATGAGGTGCGACTGCGCCACGACGCCCTCAAATCACATTTAGAATAAACATAGCCAGCACTAGATCTCTCCACTCTCCTAACTGCCCCGCGAAGTTAAAGAGAAAAAGAGAAATATTACTCGTGCCTTATACTCACGTTTCATTGGCGTCTATCCAAACCAACTTTAAAATGTGTGGCAATGACATTTCTTATTGTAAAGTCACTCGACCTCCCTTATCAACTCTATACATTTTGAAGTTTTCAATTAACGTTGTTCAAAATTAATAGATCTCTTTGAAACAGGCACAGATGACTGTTGCAGAACTGTACAAAGTAGATAATTAAATACTTGTATGTTTTTAGATATTTAAAAAATACTAAGTAATGTTTCAAGTCGTGGGAAAAAGCAGACGCATGTGACTATAAGTTCGAAAGGCAGTGGGTTCGATTCCCACTCGAAGAAATGAAATATTTAATATGTTTACTTATTCGCTGTGATTTCGAGGTGAAGCGCGCCGTTTTATTCCGCCACTTAAGACATCTCATCATGTCTGGAATTCGCTGAAAGTGGGGAACGGAGTGTCTTAACACTAGGCTCCCTATGCCTGCTCTGCTACATACAGGATATAATATGAAGCTGAAAAAATGTACTAATGTACCTAAGGTCCTCTATTATACGGTATACATAATATTTGATATTTTATAATTAAATATTTCAAATTATTATTAAGCGTAAAATGTCTAAAATCCTGCATATCGATGGTATATAATTACCATACATTTTCCACATATAACACGCAAATATTTTTGAACAAACTACCAAAACAAACGTTTAAGGCATTCAACAAATATAGCATTTATAATTTAAATTTTTGCAGGGGAATTTTATATGAGCAGTATTTCAACTAAATGAACTGGACGTCTTTGACCTGCATCATTTTGCATCATTCTCGATTAAATACTTGTTTATTATAAATAATATAAGTCTGATAACTTCTTAAGCTATGAAAATAGTCAATAATAATTATCTACATTGCCTTAAGAATAATTACATAAACACTCACATTATAAATATATATAGAAAAAGATTATATCTAGATATAATATTACAAAATATCATTTTATAGTATTAAATATTTATATATATTTATAGCATATTTACTATCTCTATATATGAAGGTTGATAATAAGGACATTGCGATTTTTTTGTTGTTACAGCGCTTACAGGCTATATATTTGCTGAGGTGGTAGCACTTAGCCATTTTTTTTCACTATTTTATTAAATATTTAATATTTTCATTGCGGGATACAGCGTGAAGTTAAAAAAGCCGTTTCTGTCAGCTTTAATTCGAATATGAGTCGGTCATTTAAATTGAACGCGATAAATGGCACGAAGGTGATCTTGTCGTAATACGGACACGGTCGCCGCCCACGCAACTATATTGTTATGAAGTTTCGAGTTCAAGTTTTGGCGGCTGTTCTACTTATTTAAAATATATATATATAAAAAATTCTGCAAACATCTGCAGACTTCTTCCTATTTTTTCTTTCCTTTGAAATGTATTAAAACATTTATATATCGATCTATCTTAGATTTGCAAACCATATTTATGTTACGGGCTAAAATTGTAAAATGGTGTAATCTAGAGCTAAAACGTTATGATGAAACACTTTTTAGGTCATTTACTTGAAAATCCTACTAATATTATAAGTTTGAAACTTTATAAGAATAGATGTTTGTTCCATTTTTACGAAAAACTACTAAATGGATTTAGATAAAACTTTACAGTAATATAGCGTGTATTATATAACAAAAAGTATGCGTTTTTTTATATTTTAACCGGGTGAAGTTGTGTTCAGGCCGCTAGTGATCAATGTATCGATAAGTATATAAATGTAATATAATATTTTTGTAAAATGTATTACAAGAAGTAAGCAGTTGTCGATGACCGTGAAATGAATATATGAATACAGCGATATTTCCTGTTAGCGGTTTGAATTATTCCGACGACTCGAAAACAAAGACACATTGAGACTTTATTACACCTTTCTGAATAAATCATTTTGGTCCTCTATTATATAACATTATTTAACACATTGCTATTACTTTGGTGTATTTTTTAATTTCTTCATATCGTGTCTTTAAAGACCGTTATTTACCTGTATTTTTTATCTTAAACATAAATAGAAATAAAAATCAGACTCTTTATTTGTATTTCGTCACAAAATTTTATATTTCGAGGAAGAAATAGTTAAAACTGGATGTATGAAATATTTTGAAATAAACCCAGTACGTAAATCTAACTTAAATTAAATAAAATCTTTTGGATGACAGTCAGAAGATAAAAAATAATATTATACCTTTTAAACTTTTACCACCAAGTCTAACTAAGACTTGAAGTAACTTCACGAAACAGAGCAATTTGCCGACGCCATTATAATAATGAGAGGATCTGCAGACACCGCACATATCGCATTTTCATCATCTAACTTAAGGGCCAGGTCAAATTATTCGTTTTATAAGCAACTAGCATCATTATTGTAATTTCATCTTTATTATAACGTAATATGAGTCAAAATTGAAACTTCGTGTTGTATTGCTATGACGTTAAAAATATCGATTCCATGATCTAATCGAATTGCATTTAGGTCTTACATTGATGTAGTCAAAAAGGCTATACAAAGTTCAAATATATTCAAAACTCAATGCGAATATATTTTACTATCTATTATTCATTCATTAAAAATAATATTGAGAAATATTGTATCCATTATAAGAGTCACGATAATAGTCAAGTAACGTTTTTCTTATTAGAATGAAATTGTCACCTTACCGCAAAAGCCTTGCTTACGTTACTAGAACGTGCTAAATCTAAAAATTTAGGCAACTAGTACAAAAATATATTTTATTATGGGAAATACTAGGTATGTAGATTTTTATAACACATTAAAATTTTTCAGTTTACAGTTATTCATATTGCTTGGCAAATAATATTTTTACTATATAATCGATCACGGTTATATAGGAAAAACGGTTAACCGATTAACAAAAGAAACATTATTTTAATGTTTTATATCTATTATATACATTTCACATACATTTATTGTTTTACACGACACGATTTTAGTGCATAAATTATTATGAATGGTGCTCTCGCTCATGAAAACCGTTAAGAGAAATTTAGAACAATGAAGGCGATTAATCGATTTCACGGTCTCAATTAACAGTCTGTGGTTTGACAGCTGTCAGCGGCCAATATAATCTCTTTATAGTGACACTATCTTTATAGGTCTTTTGTTAATTGAATATAAGCTGATAATAATAGTTTCAATAGATCATTTAAATATATTAAGCAGATAGCGAACCTTTGTGTCGTACTTGCAGTGAGCTTAACTTAAAAGGGAATAATTTTGTGGCATACATGCATATAGTTATGTACATTGTACATAGGTTTTTTAAGAAATAAGAAATAAAATAAAAATATTTTAGCAGAACTCAACACCGCGCTTTAGCATATGTACCAAAGAGAAGAAACAAAAATATTAAAAAATAATTATTCATTTCTCAGAGTGAGAATCAAACCTACAGCTCTCACTTTACAGCCACACGTCTGTGCCCCTGCGCCTCGACGGCCTTATACTACTATACTAAAGGGAAATCTAAATTAATATGCCATTAGAAAATCTATCTAATCAGAAGGCCGATCAGTTATATTCTATAGGTCACTGTCTGGCCGAGACCTCGACGGGTAACTTATATAACTTATGAGTTCTTTCATCCTATGGCGAAAGTAACAGCTGTCACGTCTCTCGGTCTTCGGTTTTCTCCGTGATAGACCGGTCGCTGTATTAGATGGGCTGGCCACTGCTCATACCTTTATTACAAAATGTACCTTTAGTTTTTTATAACCCATTGTTCTTAGGTATAAATTCACTTATATTTTACTATTTATTTTAAGCACATTACAGGACTTGGAGTTGAGCTTTGAACAGACATATTCGTGTAAAGGTTTTGTTTATTTTAGCTTTTACATATAAATATTACAATAATTATTTTATCTCATTAATTTTTTATAACCCATTCACTAATGAACATTAATTTAAAAAGTGATATTTTAAAAGAAATTTTATAATTACTCAAATCTAGGAGCACCGTAATACATCCATATTACAAACACACTAAAACTAGACATGATTTAGGTATTAAATTTCGAAATGACATAAAATCACACCAAACAGGCCCATTAGTTTATTAATTAGTGAATAATTAAGAGAGTTGCGTATGTCTAGTCTATATATATATATTTCGATTAATATGTAGAGAAACTTTAATATTCACAAAAATTTTATAGCGCGAAATTTAGATTTTTTTAATTAATTAGAATCAAGAAGTTTTGTCTGATGGTACAGCACCTATAAAAAGTTTTCCACGTACAAGTGAATACGTATAAAATGACTTATACATATAAAATTTGAGAAAAAGAAAGAGTCAGAAGGAGATTAAATATGTGGACTTTGTTTCTAATATACAACAAACAATAGTGACTATAGTACATAACAAAAAATACAGAAGTAGATTTCTTCTAAGCATCATTTAAAGAAACTGGATAAGTGGAATAAAAAAAAACCCAAAAAACAAACTCATACAAATCCCTTTGATAAGTCAGAATTTATAACTTCACGTAAATCCTTTAAACATTTAACAACACTAAATATCATAGATAACAATGTTTATAAAGGTCCCTAACGTCATAGAATGTTAGAGATCAAAGCGAAAAATAAACATGGGGAAAAAATATTATGGTATTCATCTTAGGCCTTCCTTCCTTAAGGTGTTATAATTCATGATATGGGACGATTATACCCTTGACTGGTGATTAAATACATAGATAAAATAAACTTTAAAATATTTTAATACTTGATGGAAATGCAAACCTCTTTTCTTTAAAAGGAGTCCGTTTCACCTTAGAATTACTGAAGCTTTATTTATCTGCAGCTTCGGTCTAATGTTCAAATAGAAATACCTAAGTCGTGTATGACACTTGACACATTCTAAATGCTGAAGGTAACTCTGAACGCAAGTACTAAGTAATCGGTTACAGAAATTATATTTAAAAATCAATTCTAACCAGTAGTTTCTGAGATAAGAGTGTTCAATCAAACAAACAAACAAACAGGTCAATTGTGCCTTACGAAATTTCTATAAAAACATATTTGCTAATTTCATATGAAACATATGCAAAATGGATATTTTATAAGAAAGGTCGCTACCTTGAATTATAAAAATCTTCCACTTATGCAAATATCGTAGCTGGCCTTTGTATTCGAATATGATTAATTCTTTATTTGTTATTTGAATGGTGCCAAGTTAAGAATTCACTGTTAATAGTAATTAAATAAAGTGACGTCTATTATCATCAGATAGTGGTTTATGTTAGCTTTTTGCTGCAGCACCAAAACGAAGAAATTTCATGAATCCTAGGTTGATTATTATAATTATCGCTATCCAAACAAATTGTAAATAAAGTTTAAAAGCTCTAATAAAACAGAGTCGATTGAGACTAAGGACGAAGCTTAAAGGTTAGGTTAAGATCGCTATTTGGCATTTAAGACTTACTCGTTAACGTGGAACGTCACCTTCCCGTACTTTAATACAGTCTAACATAAGTGTATAGAATTGATTTTTATTTCATATAACAAATTTAAAATACTGGAAGTAGTATAATATATATATAATTATAGAGTAATATATATAATTGCCACATATGCTAACAAGGTGGGGCATCCAAGCATGCCATATGGTAACTTGCATTTTTATATATCTTTGTATATCTATATATCTATATTTTTTTATATGTATATCTATATTGTATATATATAGAAATATAATATTTTAATTTTTAATTAAACATGTAGCTGCATATAAATTTGACCGCATATATTAAAACTTATAAGCCGTATCAACAAATTATTAATTGTATGTACATACAATGAATAATATTGCAAATATTTAACCTATTTCGAAATTGAACTGACGACCTTTATTTCACTAGGCTGCACTAATCGGACTCTACCATCATACTGAAAAGACATTGACTAAGCTTACCTTTACAATATATTGACATCAGCAAATCCGTAGATTTTTTTAAATCTGTAACAAAAAAAATATTACTTAAAATGATGTTAAAAGAGGCCGTCGTGGCGCAGCGGCACCAGGGTGTGACTGTAACGCGACGGTTGTGGGTTTGAGTGGGGACTCGAGGAAGTGAAATATTTATTTACGTTTATATCTCCATTTTCTTCGCTCTGGTGTCGAGACATAGAGAGACGTTGAGTTCTGCCACTCAATACGCAATGCTTTCAGAATTGGTCAGAAAGTGGAGAAGGGAGTGTCGGGATTCAGCGTGAAGCTGACAATATTAAGAGTGAAAATAAAAGATTATAAACAATAATTGTTTCTTTTTCCTTTCAAGTTTCACTCTCCGAGAAAAGTTTCAATACATTTAAAATCAAAAGTGTATTTGAGTAGGTAGGTATGTACTTTAAGAGCCAGTTGGGTTCAAAGAACGATCAAAGGCGACGACGACACGCGAGCAACTCAACGGAACCTCGTATTAAGTGAGTACCTATTGATTGAAATTATTATTTTTTTATCTATACATATACTTCTAAAATCAGCTTCATGTTTTTTTCGCATTGTATAGCAGGGTAGTCAGAAGGAACCAAGTGTTAAGACACTCCGTTTCTGACAGACCATCTATTTATTAGACATACAGTGTTCAATGACGCAACTTTGTCTTATTACCGGAGAGAGGGAATGAAATAAATGAATTCCCTCAAGTGAGCATCGAATCCACAATCGTCGACTGTACAGTAACATTTCTTACATAGGTACATATAACATAACTTATATCAACACCATACAAAACATATCCCTCCAATCGAAAGTGAAAATAACGAAAGTAAGAGGTGAACCGACAGGTTAGACGGCAATTTGACATTTCAAACGTTTTGAACTTTATTTTCAATAGCATAACGTACAAAATACTTAGAGAGAAACAATTTTCTTAGGTGTGCCTAAGATTCGAATATCATTATCGACTTCATTAGTACTACATTATATTCTCCATATTATGCATGATGCGACAAGTTATCTAATAGCATTTATCACGTACATTATGTTGATGGTTCCAAGATACAACTTTTTATATGGAATTTCGAGAAAACTCGAGACATTGATAAATGAGTGGAATATATTTAAATTTACGAATAAATTCGATATGGATTCCGTTTTAGAGTATTTATTTTGTATTAAAGTACTCAATGTTTCATGATAGTTGTAAGTCTATCCTTGGAAAGGGCCATATCAAAAAAAGAAAATGGCGGAGATAGGTAGACCCTTATTTCACATATAATAAATAAATTGATGCAAGAATTATTATATAGAAAACATGAATTTAGAGCATAGGTACCCTATATATCAGCTTTTATTTCTACCTATGAATGAAAATATTAAAATTCTAGTACAGACACAAAAATTTCATAATGAGTATGCATGGCTCCAAAGAGCAATTAAAATATTAAATAATGCAATGAGGTCTTATGTTTATTAACCACTCAAAGTCAAAACTGCATATCTTCTGAGCTGTCCAATGAAAGACCTTCGAATATATTAGTTAAGAGTTAAAACAAATAATTTGAAATGAAGTAAAAGTTTAAAGTGAAGTAAAAAAGTAAATTAAAGTTTTGAGTGAGGGAACTCAACGCCGCCCTTTGCCTCGTTACGAGAACGAGAAAATTATTTTTTTTATTTCATCGAAAATCGAACCCACAACAAATATATCTTACTCACAATATTCCATATATTAAAAAAAACATCACACGTTTTTTTTATTAAAAATAAAACAAAAAGTTTGCCACATATCCATGTAAATAACTCTACGAGGTTAATCACGTTAAAGCATTCAAGCCTCGGGCGATAGAGAGATGACAGTAACCGCACGTAATCGACGCAAAGAAATAATCGAACTTATAACGTAATAAAAGTAAATGCGCTTACGCAACTGTTGTACTGACCGGATGCAAACGACACATGCATAGTGGAAGCCATGGAAGTATTCCATTTGAAAGATTTTTTTTTATGAAGGAAGTGCTTGTTATATTTAAAGCTTCAATATATATATATATTACTACATTTGTTATCGTAATATAAAATAAATTATTTTTTCACTCGATGTAAAAGACGATTGCGTAGTGTTAATATATTTTTAGCTTCGAATTTTAATTGACAATTTTTTATTATTACATTTTTTAAATTAAAACATTATGTAAAAATACATGTATGTATCACAAAGATCGTAAAATAAATTAATTTTTGACCGGATATAAAGACAAATGCATGTAAGTTGTGAATCATAATTTGTATTCAATTTTTTATTTTTATTTTACACATAATATATTATATAAAAATATAAAAATATTATATAAAAATATGTTGTCGTAAAATAAATTATTCAAAAAATATGCTTGTTTTTTATTTTTATAATTTTAAAGCAAAAAACCGTTTCTAATTTAAGATTTACTCTGTGCTTAATTTAAATCTCTAAATAAATAACTTTATATAAAGTTCAAAGATCAAAATATCAGTTTCATATTCCAAAGAACAAAAATAACGAGACATTCTAAAATAACTCTTTAAATTAACAGTATAAGGTTCAAATTATATGGTAGTATTTAATATTTATGTAGCATGGCCGTCCTGTGGCGTTGAACTCCATCCTACGCCTATTGAATCCTAATACCTATCAGTAATTATATTATCTTGCGAGTTATGCAACGGCCCCATTGGAACGGTAACGACATAATAATTGAGAAATTACAGTTTACTTTAATTTAAGTATTAATTAGATAAATGAGATCAAATATAAAATATACAAATAACACAAATGTTTCTAAATTATTCCAAGAGAGATTCTTACAAGAGTTATAAGAGATTCTTACTTCACAAGAGTTATCACGAGACTTAAAAGAGATTCTTAAGTCTCGACAAGAGTTATCTTCCAATAAGAGCCGTTGTCTACAAGCAACTGCCCCCAATTGACACAATTCCATAGCTTTCATAGTTTTTTTACTTAAATCCGCCCTCTGTTACACGAATTCGCTAACAAAATATATATATATATATTTTATATATGCTTATTTCTTTCTGTTCATGGCATCCGAATGTAGAACTTTTAGTTACATAATTTTAATTTCATATCATGGTTTAACGAAAATCTATGGCAATAATCGTTATTTTATATTGTACGCAGTTGTTTTGTAATATAATGGTCACGATTTTCTCAAGAGTGGGCAAAATTTATGTTCCAATTATTATAGAAGTTATATAGGCCTACCTAGAATAGAAATATGGACGTTCTCGTATCTAGAGAAATTTTCGAAGGCGCTACTTGCATGGTTTAACGATATGATGGTGTGAAATTTGATTATAATATAGTACGTATATTTATTTGCAGATTTATTTATTTTTTAATTCAAAATATGAAAAGGTCATATATAGCAAAAAAACATTCCCTGGCAGATTTGATCTATTCTTTTTTTCTGTCGGATTGGTTTTCCGTAATTTTCAACCTCCGTTTTTTTATCTTTTCTCTTGACAGATCGAGAAAATAATATGTAGCTCTAGGAGAAAATGCTTTTCTAGAAGAAAATCTCACTAATATCAAATAATATTCACTAATAAAATCTCAAAAATTCAAAGTATATATAGGCTATTAAAATATGTTAATATTTAAGTAATTGTTTTCGTTATTTCTCTACACTGTCGCGTTTTGAGTGTCATACCAACATAAAGAAAAAAAATCTTTTACAAGATTATTGAAGAACCACTATAGATTTACACAGAACTAACTTTAGTATTTTGTTTATAATATTATGTAACAATATTTTCATGTTATTAGCATATGTAGACATTATAATAAGGCAAACGTACCTATTTAATATTTTTTTATACATAAATTTAAAAAAAAATCATTGTTATTGTGAGAAAATCCTTGGTTAGTTTCTCATCTTGCCTTATAATTAGTTCTTAAATTCTCCAATTGTAAACAATAACAACAAAACGATTTAAACATAAAAAAACACAATAATAGCAATTGCATTGTGTTATTGTATATTTGTTTTTTTTTAAAGAAATCGTTTAAGACTCTATAATTTACTCTGAGTTTGTAATAATTATAATATGGATGGTTCTAGAATAAATAGAATAGAATAATTTCTAGTGATATTTAAATATGCCGAAGACCAGTACCTACAATTGCCAGTTCTGGTGTAGGGCGCATATCAGCGTGCAACTGTAAACGACTGGTTATGATTCGATTTCCGCTCGAGGAAATGATTTTTTTTTTAAATATTTTCATTGCTTCACTACGGTGTCGAGGCAAAGCATGGCTCTGATTTCTACCACTTAACACACACTGCCTCCAGGATTTGGCGGAAAGTGGGCATCAGGGTCTCTTAGCATTAGATTCCCCCCGCCTACCTTGCTTCATGCGGGATACAGCTTGAAACTGAAAAAAAACCCCCTAAAAATAATCTTTTTTACCAATTAAATATTCTATCTTTCTGAAGTCTGTTAACCACTCGGTTGACTATGAACAGTCGGCCGTATCAACAAAGAGTACCGAAATAACGTAACAAAGAGTCTCAAGAGAAGAGACATTGTTGATATGCACAACTCATTAGTATGTCTGCCTCGACCCCAACTGTGTTGTGGAGGTCTGTTTCTAAGCATTCTATACGAGAAATAGGCCGGAGTGTATTTTAAATAAACTTATAATATTTTTTTGTCTTCATGTATTTATTTATCTTACGTTATATTATTTGGATGGCAGCGAGAATTGAATAGTTAGATATTCTTTTCTCTATTTTTAGTTTTTTGTATCATACTGTATAAAATTATAGGCCATTAAGATACTTCTTTTCCCCTCTTTTATATTAAATATCTCATTTCCTCGAGTAGAAACCGAACCTACGATCACACTTACAACTTCACACAGTTAATTTTAAGAGAGAAAAAAATAAAAATACATTAATTAATTAATCTAACCTCTAAACCGTTCCACGATACCCTATAAAAGTTAAATATATATTTGACGTTTGACGTTGGTGAACAGTTGAAGTAATATCGTTATAGATGATGATGAAGCACATATCATCAATATAATTATTAGTTTACGACTAGAACGGTATAATTTAAGTAAATAATATTGTTTAAGCACGTCACAGCTATCTGACCCCAAACTAGCAGAGCCATGGTTTTTAGACGACTGTTAATTATATATGTATAACATATAACTGTTTTAAATATATAGAAATATATATATATAAGAAATAGATACGGTTAATTCATAATAATGGCTACCTTAGAAGTGAATAAATATTATGAGTAACAAGATAGCAGTTTCATATAGGTAGTTCGTTGTGCTTAAATTTAGTTCAACTATTTGAAGTTGAACTTTAAATATACAATATTACCTCTACGTAGTATTCAAAGGATACCTAGTGTAAAGCACTCCGTTCTTCACTTTCTAATCAGTTTTTGGGACATTACATTTTTATCTATACCCACAAGGCTTTTTGTAGATACGACATCTTGTCATATCTCAAAAAAGCCTTGTTCCGAAGTTCCGTTGTTATCGAATAAAGACCTCTTTTAATACGTAGCCACTAAAATTACTATAATTATGTAATAAATTAATATTATGATACAAATATCGCACATAAATGTGCCGAAAACACAAACCGTACGTAATTACAACGGTATAAATGATCAAAACGGTACTTCAGAGGTTCGCCTTTAATATTTTAAACTTTTGACGTTCTACTTTCTTATAGATGTTAAGTTTTGGTCAAACATAACTTTACAAATTATAAAATATCTGACAAGAAGCTTATGAAAAGCCTTAAATAGTTTGAAGATTTAGATTCATTATAAATATTATAAAATTATACGACTTACAAGTGTGTATTGTTGTAGAATAAGATATTGCGATGTAAGTTTGTGAATAAAATAAATCAGCTTCTATCCCGCAGACAGCAGGGTAGGAAGAGGGAAAGGGAAATTTATGAATAAAATATATTTTATTCAAAGAAAAAAATATTACATCCGAGAAACACTAAATAATTCAATAAATGAAAATATTAAGTTAATTATTATGAGACTTAGTGAATGTATTGGTCTTGGCACGAGTAGTAGCTAAAGTAATATTTGTCTGTAGACGTTAAAACACCTGCGCCTACACCAGCGTGACAAATATTTCATAGTTGCGTAAAATAAACGATCCAGATAGAGCTATTTCATATACCTACAAATATATTGCAACAAACGATTGGCTTAATTTTGAGAAATGATACATTTAAAAAAAAATTGTGTTAAGAATAGAAATTATTTTGAATTTCACTTACCTTCAGCTCTGTAGAAATTTATAAAATAGAGAATTCAAAATACATCTTACATGTAAAATAACTCTTAAATGTAATTTATATTAGCAAAATTCGACATAAAATGAATTCTCGAATTTAAAAATATATATATTTTTTTATATTATATATAGGTAAAAACTAACTAAACTTTTAATATGTAAAAATTTAACATTCATTCAAAAAGAAATATAAGTAATATAAAAATTAAATCCCTAAATAAACATAAAAACAACGAAAATACACGTTAAAACAAAAATGTAAACATCTTACCATAGACAATTTAAATAACTAAATAGTAGAACAGCATATATTTTCCAACGCGCCCACAAAAACGTATACAAAACCAGACAAGTAACGTGCAAACAGGAAATGCTCTAGTTACAGGCGTCATGGGTGTCGGCTTCCCCATTTGTACATCGAGTTACGGAATGTGAACGCGCTATCATTGTAAGGACATATTTTTTTTGTTGAAAAACACTACAGGTAATCGAAACTGCGATATGATACGGTGTTACAATGTTATATATTTTTTTTAAATGACAAGTTGTTTCATTCACTAAATACTAGATTTTTTAAAAATAAGCAGTATATTTTTTCAAATCTCTTTAAAGAAAGATGACAAAGAAAGATTACAAATTTGATAATCTGTATCATATAATGCATATACAAAACAATACATTACCTAATTTCGAAATTACTCCATCTTAATACAATTCATAAGAAAATATAATACGCATTACGAGATACCTCCACTTTCGTTAGCTATTTAACCAAATTTAATTCGCGCATTGTGTTGTTTTCACATGCTTTCTATTCTATGCGCACGCGCATACGAAGGTTGATTTGTGACGTCGATGTCTACACGAGTAGACATTAGTAATCTTAGATTATACAAAGAAATATTCTCTTTTGTGCTAGGTGCCACATGCAACAGCATTTTTGTAATAAATATTTTAATTAATATTTGTGTGGTAGATAATACAAAATGTACATTGCGTGAATAAAAAAAAGCAGAATATTTACACAAAAATAATAATATTATTTCAGATATGAATTTGAATTCACTACCACCGTATACGGATCTATACTGCGCAAGATAATACATACATTAAGTATTATCTTGGTATTTAAATTGAACAAGACGTGGAGTAAAATTCATTCAGCAATGTTAGGAAGCCTTTACAGTGTGTCGAAAGAGAGTTTCTCTTTATAACCATGTCGATTTTACTTAGGGCAAACAAAAATGATCGATTTGTATGTACGTAGGCTATTTAAATGGCACTTTTACATATATTAGTTTAGACTTTCTTTGTACACACACTACTTAGATGTATAAAAGTTTACGATGTTTGCTCACGGTATTAATGATTATTTATGTAATAAATATTTATGGGAAATTTATCGCTTCATGTTGTTCCTGGGACCCAAGTGTTAAGACACTCCATTCCTATACTTGTGTGGAATGGTGAAGGCATTGTGTATTGTATGGCGGAATTCAACGTCACCCTTTGCCTCGTTACCAGGGCAATGAAATGAAAATATTAAATATTCCATTTCCTCGATTGGAAATCGAACCTACACCTATCGCGTTTTATGTGAGACGCGGACTGACAGTCGTGCGTCAATCATCCTTAGGTCGTGTACCCTATCTCATACCTTTAATTAAACATAGATAGTGTACACTTCTATGTAAACATATTTTTTTATTTACTAGACACAGAATATAGGTAATTTAAATATAACTTTTAAATCGTCTTATATTGTACATGTTTCTAGACACGTACAGATTTTTTATAATCTCCTCAGATAATAAAACACTATGTTTTTTATTAAAATGTATTAATAATCAATAATGTCTCTTTTATTATTCTATCAGCGGAAAAAAAAATGTATTACATAAAATCTTGTCCATATTTCATTTAGATGTATACAAGATAAACAAATATTCTCGACGTAAGTAAGTTATTTAAGAGACATTTATTATCATAATAATATTATGAAACCAAAGTGAAAGTTAATTTGGATATTTATTATTCAATCACGCAAAAACGGCCAAACTGATTTAGATTAAATTGTAAAAAAATGTTATAGGTTACTAAGTACGCATTTTATAATTTAATAGTTTCTTGTTTACTTCATTATTAGGTAGGTTGACACTCAAAACACATTTCTTACAGATTTTGTAGTTTCTATTTAACTACGAAACAAAAAGAAATGGAGTGTCTTAACACTAGGTTCCCAGTTCCCCTTCACGTTGATGCAAAAAAATATTATTATTTAAATATATATATGAACCAAGATTCCACCATATAGCTGATGAGGGAACCTAAACCTGTTTTAAAAACTCCATTTTCCATTTTCCGACGAATTTTTTATGGTACGGAGGCATTACCTTGGTACCAGAGCGAAGGAAAAGAAATATTAATAAATAATTAATTCCTCTTAATGAGCATCGAATGCACAACCGTCATACGCTTGTGCTCCTGTAATAAATAACGAACTGTATGTTAAACACAACTAAACATCTAATAAGACGGCCATCAACCTCAAACAAAAAAGATTTTCTACAAGAAACAATTGTCAAACAGGCGTACCTACCTAAGCGAAAAAGTAAACATAGCCTCGTTAAAGGCGGGTGAAAGTCAAACCTGCTTCCTTTTTCTCACGACAAATGAGATGTTTAGATGATTGAACGGAACCACGGAAATACGCAAGTGACTTGTGTAATGTGAACGCACTATAATTATTATAGTTATTATTGTTTTTGCCATCAATTGTGAAGGTCCCCGATAACACGCTTTTATAACAAGATTTTTCCTTAGTTTTGTCTTTTAATCCCGATTTTTTTTATAATTATCTACAAAGTTGCGTTTAATGTGTATCTATTATTTGTTTTGATTTCAATGGATATGGATGTAGCGATAGTGGGTTTGAATCTAATTTGATTAATGTTGACATCAGTAATTTAATAAGAAGTTACGACTATTTCTTTGCGACAGATAAATAAAGAGAATTAAGTTAGAGCGATTTTTCATCACAATGAAAAACTATAACACTCAAGCTATTACCGAGGCAAGCCGAGGAATTCGGAAGAGTTCTGCCACCTCCAGAATTTGGCGAAATAAGTGAGCTGCAAAATGGACTGGTTGTGGATTCGATCCCCACAGGATGAATGGAAATATTTATTTAACTTTATATTTTCATTTCACGCTCTGGTGTCGCGGCAAAGCGCGGCGTTGGGTTCCGCCACTCAACACACAATGCCTCCAGAACTAGACAAAAAGTGGGGAATAGAGTGTCTTAACACGAAGTTCCCTCTGCCTATATTTTTTGACATGTTTATAGAAAAATATAAATGATATTTATAAATTTCAACATCAAAGTTAATTTGCGAAACGAAATCAAACAAAGTGTAACATTGCCACAATTGCCATAATATTTTATGATATTGAAAATTATAGAATTCATTCACGACCTAGATACTAAAAATATAAATTCACGCTGTATCCCGTATATAGCAGGGTACAGGGACAGCGAGAACCTAGTGTTAAGACACTTTGTTCTCCCTTTTCCACTAAAATTTGGATCTATGTCGTTTTTAATCTCATATTAAAAGAAAATCTCCAATCTCTTATTTCCAAACACTAAATTTAATAATACAGTAAAATAAACAGGTTTCCTCTTAAATATCAAATAGCAGAGATTTCTAACGACTGAAGTATGACGAGAGCTGTACCACGAGGTCTTATTACAAATCATTGAATCGTATCCAAGAGTTCTAGACACAAATGCATTTTCTTAGAGAGATGAACTGAAGCCTGTCGTGGTGCAGAGGCGCAAAGAGTGAATGTAAAATTGATTGGTTGTGGGTTCAATCACCAGTCGATGATATTAAATATTCATTTATAATATTTTACATTTTTAAAGTGTTATGCCACATTTTTTAGGAAAGGAAAATACTTTTTAATAAAACATAAAAATTTGAACGTAACGAGATTTGAACCCGCGTCTCTTTGGAAACGGTACGAAAGAGGCACGGTTTCAAATCCTCCTTTCAAATTTTATAATTTGTTTTCTAAAAAGTATATTTATTTAAATTTATTCTTCCATTTCTGCTCTGGTGTCGAGACAAAGCGCGGCATTCAGTTCCACAACTCAACGCGCAAAGCCTCCAGAAAGTGGGGAACGGAGTGTTTTAACACTGGGTTTCCTCTGCCTACCCTACTGTATGCGTGTTTGCGTGTTTTTTTGATAAAATGTTGACAATATCCACAATGATTATATTTAAAATCCAAGCCCACCATATTTTGTCAGGTTCACGCTGTATCCCGCACACAGTACGATTTCAGAAGGCATTGCGTGTTGAACACCCTAAGCCTAAGCCACCTAATTGCAAGATTTCACTAAGAAACCATTAAAATCACTGGGTCACTTTTAATTTACTCACTCAATTATCCCGATAATCTCAATTACAACGCTCGTTACCTGTCAGCGTCTAATGTGAAATAAGAAGAGGCCTCGTATGAAATATTACTCCCGCTTTCCCGCGAAATATAACTTTATTCATTTCATAATGTGTTCCTTGTATTATACAACATATTAACGATAATAAATTGTGACTGTGGAAAATCGATTTAAACTTGATTTTCTTCACACACCTGTCGTATATTTCTAAAACAATTAAAGAGTAAAGTGATTTATTATTCCGCCACTCTCCCTCTCTCTCTCTCTCTCTCTGTATATGTTTTTTAAATGTATGTATTGTTTTGGTCCACAAGTCTTAAAAAATATTTTTTGAGACATCAAAGTGAGAGGCGGAATTCAAGGGCGAGCTTTGTCCTGGTTACCAAAGCGAGAAAACGAAAATAGCTCATTCCTACAAGTAAAATCAAACCCACGACCCCCACGCTTACAATCAGTTCCTGTGCCGCTACCCCACGACCTCAACAATATTCAATCACAAAATAAACAATAGATATATCATGTCACGATTTCTGTCAGTAAAACCTTTAATAAATTGATATAAATCAGCACAACCTTATTTATCGGTGACCTTGTTATCAAGTAGCCAGATAATTTACACAAAAGCAATCCCGCAGCCGCGACATTGACACCCAGACCGCAGCCGGATCTTACTCCGTGATATATAATTATAACATGAGGACAATTTAGCAGTTCAGCTAAGTGTATATTGTATTCATATTGCATAAACAAATTCGACCTAAATTAAGTTTGTTCGACCTTAACCTGCTGTTGTGTAGTGTTTAAACATTATTCTTTTCATTGACTGCAAGCTGTATTCCACACAGAGAGAATCTGGTTCTCTGTTTCCAGGGTCTTCAGTGGACACAAGTTGTGTCGCATCTGGCCTCAAATTATTAATTTACGTAAAATTTTTCCAAAACACTCCGTTCTCTACTTTTTTGTACTCAAGAATCTATAATTCGTTATTGTGAATTGTCGGCACTCAACGTCATTTCTATTTCATCAGATCAGAGAAATGGAATTATTACTATTGTTTTTATTAATCTGTTCTTAACAAATTATTAGGATAAAAAGAACAATAATTCTTCAGTTAAGTGAACTTGAATAAAAGTTATATGAACTATATAAACACAAGAAATTATTAGTATTAAATAGCATATGAGAAGGTATATTGAAAGATAAATGTTGTATTTTATACCAGTTTATGTAATTTATATACAAAAAGCTGATCTATTTAAATAAGCAATAGGAGTAACTAGTCGTACAGTCACCAACCTTGAGGACAGTGTTCGCAATTCTTATCTAAAAAAAAAGTTATTCTATTTCAATCAATTATATTTTTTTTGGCTACACTTCGCTCTGTATTCTGCGCATAGAAGGATAGGCAGAGGGAACCGCACGTAATGCTTCCTTAATTTGACAGAAAATGGAGAACAGAGTGTCTTGAAAATAGGTTCTTTCTTTCTACCCTGCTGTGTGCGGGATTCAGCGTGAATAATTTAAAAATATATAATCTTTAAATCGCAATTGTCGTGTTATTTCAAATTGTGCCATAAGAAAAAAGTATCATGTGGTCCATAATATAGATGCTATTACCTCAATAAATACCACCATAAAACTACTATTAAGCTACCGTCTTCCTACAAACCAATTATCCCCTCCCTTTTGAGGTTTCCCTTCTTTAACAACAGAAAAAAACCAAAAGAAAAGCATACATTTAGCCATATATGTATGTGAAGAAATATATTAAAATAACCTTTATTCTTTTAAAAACAAGGCTTATATTTGCGTGCTAGTAAAACAATTTGTAGTGAGCCGAATTTGAACCTTATTCCTTTCAATTTAAGGAGAAAAGATGGATAGACAGTTGTATGTATTCCATTATACATTTATAGACAAAGCAAGGTGTAGAAAACTTCGCGTGCAAGCGATGCAAGATTTCTTTTAACATTCAAGGAGAGAACTGCGATGTTGTCAATGAATATCTCTTTCGGATACGGCCCTGTTGTCGTTCTACACTTGACCGAATATGCGTACTTGCTATTGGAATATATTATTTTATTTTATTAAAATTTCTCACCATTTTTTACTGCAAAACTAGTAAAATGCTACGTGTTTTTTTTTTTCTTTGCTTTCCAATATAAATGTATGGGAGGTAAATACATCTTATGGGTCAATTAAAAAACCTGATATTTCACACATTCTGAATAAAACATAATTCTTAAATGTAAATTGTGTGTGAGAACGACAGTATTATGACGATTATATAGTATTACAGGTAATTATACTTACTTATTTACTTTATATAAATAATATCACCTGTTGGCTTGATTTTTAGGCTATAATTTGTTAAAAGGAGACAAGTATCGATTTTATTGCTATTAAAGAGATTTCGGACTATTTGGTTTAGTGACGAAGTCAGCGTCGTCGGTAGAATATCTGGGTCTCCGGAGACCAGTGACGAGATAACTGTAGCTCGTCAAGATCAAATATGTAAGACAGAAAGTGTGAAATTATATATATATATATATATATATATATATATATATGTATGTATGTAAATAAATCTAGAATATTCCATTGTTATTAATGGATTAATTAATAGGTAATATTTATAACACTACAAACTAGAAAATGAAACTTTCTTATTATTTTATCATATAATCCGCAAATAACAAAAGACTACAATTGAGAAGTATTATTAAATACTTTGTTTACTTACAGCATATATATATATATACATGTACAAACAAGTTGTATAACGCATATGTATTCATAAAATTGAAAGTTAAACGAGTACTCAGGTATGATACACCAAAATATGACAGCGTTTTGATGACGTTAATAGTTTATGTCATAATCTGTTATTAGGAGCGTCATCAGAAATAATCAAGGGTACAATAAGTAACCGGCACGGCGGTATTTTGCCACAAATAGTGGTAAATACTACGTCTAATGATAGTCAGCGTTGCTTAACTTCATTTGTTGTATTGTTTACATAAATATTATAAACGATTAAATGGCATTTGAATGGGAATACCATTTGAGCATTTAATCGATTTTGGGTTTTTCTGTATGTCTCCTGAGGTGGATGTCACCATGCCAGGCAGGGAAAGTCAAAATATTCTTCTCCTCGCTGCACTTTTTTACTATTATTAACCGTCAACATGAGAATTGTATTAAACTTTCCAACCACCGACGTCAATTGGCATAATAAGCTGCAAAACAAGTGTCACTAATAATTAATTGAGATTCTATCTCAGTTGTAAACAATTGAGGGTGATCCATGAAGCGGATAAAAGAGAAAATGCAACAAAAACTATCGAGGTCTTCGCACTTGTGCAGTGCGGGTCTGACGCACCCACTGAGATGTGACCGATTGATTGCATCGATACTAATTTTTAACTTTATTTCAAAGTGCATTTTACTAAATATTAATATTAAGGGCGAATATATTAAGGGGAGAGTCTGAAGTTAATAAACATGATATAATAATAGAGTAAGAATTTGATTTGTTATGTTTCTATTGTCAATAAATAAAAATGGTATTGTGTTTTTCCACTCAACACGCCATACCCCAAGAGTTCGGTGGAATAAGGTGATTAATGGGAACAGAGTATCCTAGGACTTGATACTCAGGCACCTTGGGGTCTGTTGTGCGCGAGATGCAGCATGACGCTTAAAAATCCACACTGTTAAAAAGATATTTTTTTAACTTTCTGTTATTTAGCTCTAAAATCACTGACATATCAAATTGTTATTTCTATAAAAAAAAAGTAAATATCTATTTAAAACAAATGAAACCACTGTTATTTCGTATCCAACACGCGGGTTGAGACAAAAGTCACTGGACTAAAGTGCATTTGGACTTTTCATTCTTATAATATAACAAATAAAGCCTTATACCCTTAAATTAGAGTCCAAATTTCGTTAATATAAAGGCACAGGTGTTTTAGAAGTGGAAAATTGTTAGATTTCGAGTCGAGTCAACGACCGCCGTGACGGATCGGTGACCACTTTGCATCAATACGCTTCGATTGTTCAAAATAAGATGCGACGCCGTTACTTTAATTACAATTACGTAAAGATCAACCAGTATTTTTTAGATAATCAAAAGATTTTTTTGGCTGAATTTCTAGTTAGTTGGTAATTTATAATATTCTTGTGATTTAGAGGTCTTTTAGTCGAACTGGGATATTTATTATTATATTAAAGGCGATTCTTTTATATTGGTTTAAATAAGCATATTGAAGTGTGGCAACATGAGATCATCTCTTCTCTCATATATTGCAATAAACCTATAAATCAGAAAAGCCAACAAAACGAAGAAAGTGAACTTTGAAATAAATTAGATTATCACGTTTACATATTTCTAGAAAAAAATCTCGATAGGCTGCTAACTACAGATTATACATGTTTATATTTAAGCTCATTTTATTTTATGGTTTTTATTTTTAAAATAAACAAACTATGACGATGGTTCTTTGTTATAAAGTCAAGGACCCCGTAATTTAATCGACCATTTCCAGTTTCTCGAAACGTGTAAAGAATTATGATTATACAGATTTTATCTCTTCACTAACTTGGATTATTTTGTAATTCCATAAGTGACGCATTATTCTATTTGCATTTAAAACTTTACTTCGCATATGGTTCAATTAATTGCTTATTTAATGGTAAATCTAAAAATATCTCTCTCTCTCTCTCAAACCAACTTATTTCATTAATCTAATGCTGTGTGTAGTGAAGTAAAAGCCGTAAGATTGTATTTTTTTAGCTTCACTCTGTATTCCGCATATAGCAAAGTAGTCAGAGGGAACCTAGTGTTAAGACACTCTGTTTCCCATTTTCTACTGAATTTTCAATGCAGTGGTGCAACCTACCGCCCTGGTGTGCCTCGTTACCAAAGTGAGGAAATCAAAATATTAAATACTTCGTCATCGCGTTCACGGTCTCACGTTTGTGCCCCTGCACCGCGACGGCCTTAATTTTTAAATGAACAAAAAAGTCCACCGTTAGTGATCATAGAAGCATTCCTCAAATTATAAGAACCATCTAGTACAGTAATATTTCGACAATGATCGTCTAATAAATAATTATTTTAATTGTATGCAAATTTGAATTTTATTCCTATTAGGTAAGATTGAGTCTAATTCATTTTAAATGTAACATGAATATTATGATTTTGGAAACAGTTATAATGTACCGAAGTGGAACACCGATCCAGTTATTTTTATGAATCTGAGAATTAATTTTGGTCATTTTCAGGATTCTGAACTTTTGAACACTTTGCACTCGAAAATATGTTCTGTTGTGAACAAAAAATCGCTCAATGTCAAAAAATATGGGATATTTAAAAAAAAAATTCTGGTCCAGATGTTTATTCAAATGAGCATATCATTTATTACCATTATAACATTATAAATAACAAAAATAACATACTGAAATTAATCTGTCTGTCGGTCTGTCTGAAAGATCATTAAGAAAAAAATCTGTAGATATGCCATTTTGATATCACAATTTTCCAATATATCGATCAAGAAATACAAATCTAAAAGTATAATTGCATTGACTTTTAATATTTTTTTGATAAGAATGAAAATGAAAATTTAATGTGTACCAAAACAAACACAATCGTATAATAACAGTTTATTCAGTTATTAAATAACATGTTATACGTATATTTGACACAAGAACCTATACATACACATATAGAAAGTTTATAGCTTTCAAATTTCACCGTGACATAAGCGACCGGTTGTGGCCAGTAATTGCCCAAAAATTTTGTGCAGTATTATTGGTAATTGATCGTAAAAATTCTAAGTTACATTTTTTTTAAGTTCACTCTATACTATACATACCAGTATCTATATTATATATAAAAACTTAATAAAAACACATTCTAGAATATGGGAAATAGAAATCCATAATTAACTAAAACAAAAGAAATAAAAAAATATATTTGTAAACAATTTAAATATAAGCAACTGTAATACATATTTTATTAATCAAATTATATATTCTCTTATATATAACAAAGGCTATTTGTTATCACTTAATTTTATAACCGTGTAAACCATTATTAATAAATAGGTTACTGGCCCGCGTTTCATAAACCAACGCGTGCGTGCAATGCCTGATATAATACGATTTGATAAAAAACTGTAGTGAAGTGAATTCTGATTTAACATTAAACTTCATATATATAAACTTTTTTTCATCTTCGGATTATATTCAGTATATTCTAGAATAGACAAAAAGAACCTAGACCCTAACACGTATTTATAAAAGCTCTCTTAAGATCGGTCTCGAGATGACGTTTTCATTTATAATTTACATAACTATGAAAGAAAACGGCGTATTAAGATTGACTTCAGACTTGAGAGCGACATATACCCCGTATACATAATCGATCTTAAGCATTTCATTCTCAACATCCAAGATACTGCCTATTGAATGGCACCAAACTTGTGTAATAATAGTAGTTCTCTTTTCCTAAGTCAGAATCGAACTTCAACTATATTTTTTATTTTATTGAAATAATATATGAGGCCATATTTGATTTATTCATGTGTATAAATATTAATTTCGTTATATCATTGACACTCAATGTATCGTAATATGAAGTAATTACTGTCGCATGAATGACGGTCCGTACACAATCAATTTGAATGTAGCCCCGCACATGTTTTGTATGTGAATTGTAAGGTATTTAGTAAAATTATAGAAATTTATTTTTATTATATTACTTGTATATTATATTTTATTTTCTATTTTATTCTCGAAATCTAGAGGCAGAAAAAGAAATGAAAATATTAAATATATCATTTTCCCGATCGGGAGTTGGCCTCAATATTGTAAATAAAAGTAATGTAAGAAATATATTATCTATATATTTGTAGTTTTATGTTTAGTTGAAGTGATGTGTCACTAACTGTGTCTAGAAAAAGTAATAATTATATATGAACATTAGTATTTAAATCATCGATCCATCAGCCTTTCGAAGTCCACAGCTGGACATAGGCCACCCTAATGTTCGCCACACCTTTCGGTCCTGCGCCCTTTGAATCCAACGGATTCCCGCTGTCTTCTTTAGGTCGTCGGTCCACCTTACCGGAGTTGAAGGGCGGCCTCTACTCCTTTTGCCGAAACATGGTCGCCATTACCTTTCCTCCCCATCGGTTGTCGGTCCTCTTGACAATATGGCCTGCCCATTGCCAGGAGTATTGTATTGTATTTAAATATTATTCGCAAAATTTTGTTGACACGACATTGACTACAAACATTACGAAAATCATGAAAATATCCTTCTTCAAGTCCAAAGTTAAAACATGCAACTAGGTATGTAGGACGACACGTAAAACACTCACAATTTCCATACAAATGACGGTCACTTTCGAAACTATTGAGATTCCGCCTCGCAGGTGCTTTTGACCATTGTCTTCAACAACAATCGATTTTTTATCGCCATCGGAGTCAAAGAAAAACTAAATTAGGCACCTTGTGTCATACAAGATAGCGTAAATATAATTTCAAAGTTAATTTATTAATTAATTTTAAATGAATTCAAATTATTTAAATTCGATATATTATATCAAAATAGACATTTGTCATTTTTTATTATAAAATAAACATAAAGCTGTCATCGGCACGAAAGGTCAGTGAAAGTTTGTATTTAATAATATATTCTAATAATATTTTTTATTAAAATTATTTTTAATATACCGCCTTTTTAATTGAATTATAAAGTATAGAAACAACAACAGAATATTTTACAATACCAAGAAATTTTGCCAGAACTATTTAAATATAAACAATCTAAATAAATTCCAAAAAAAAAACCGGCAATTGATTTCGCAGTGTCATATTTAATACAAAAGTAAAAAGTATGCCAGAAATTGAAATCTGACTTCACTAAAATTACTCAAAGACACGAGCGCTCCGTTGCTTAACGTTTCTTTTGCGAGCTGTGTTGCGTAGTCATTTAATGTCAAACTGACTAATAAATTATTATTTATGTAAAATGGTGAGCAACGAGGAGGATAAAAAAAATACTATTGGACAATAGGTTACGTAATAAAACAAAAACAGCTTCACGCTGTTACCCGCACACAGCAGGATGGGCAGGGGGTACTTAGTGTTAATATACTCCGTTTTCAATTATCCGCCGAATTCTGGAAGCATTGCGCGTTGAACGGCGGAACTCAACGCCGCTCTTCTGCTTCGACGCCACAACGAAGACATGAAAATAATAAATATTTAATTTCTTCGAATGGAAATCGAATCCACAATCCTATCGTTCGTGTTACAGTTACACGTTTACGCTAATGTGTCACGACTACCCTCTAGATCAGATTAGAGTGTCTTACATCTATACCTACTTCTATTCACAAATACATTAAAAAACAAATCTAAATAACCAATTAGCCATTTTTATTTAACAACGATACAATATCAAATTAAAACTAACTGTATGCTTGACATTCATCACTCACGGGCGCAAGTCGCCATTTCGTAACAGTCTTACGAATTTAATTTCGAGGTAATTCACAATACAATGGCGATCATTATCATTACCGTACAGTTTTTCATTAACACTATTTATTCTGTTTATTATGCTGCCACTTCGAGTGAGGTATCCAATTAGAATATTATACTCGTAATATACGTTTGTTTCATATAAAAACTCATTTATTTTATTTCTGGTTGAGATTTTATTTGTTTCTTAGGCAGTTTTTTGATGTTAAAAAGTTCGTATAGTGTATTTGGTGTCAGTTTTCACTAAAATTGTTGTTATCTGTCCCATTCCGGACATTTAATTAATGTCTAAATAGCAACACTGGTTCTAGCACACATGTATGGTAATTTAAAAAAAAATGGTATCTTAAGTGAATTACATCAAGTTACAAAACAGCTTAGCAAGATATTTAAAATAAAATAAAAAAATAAGTAAATTTGGCACGACTTAAAATATTAAAAAAAAAACTATATTTGGAGGCGAGCAGGTGACCAATCGCACAGGTGAATGCGAGGCTGGTGCGAGGTCAAAGATTGACAGTTCAGTACGGACAAGGTATACTAATGCACTTGTGACCACTGCCTTACTATAATATAAATAAAATAAATCTATATATGTATTAAATTATATAAAAACACCTTCCAACTGTCTTTTCAATTTCGACATTTGTATTTTCTCAGTTTAATTTAGAAAATTTTGAGAAGATACTTAATATTAGGATAGATGAAGCATAGGTGCTTAAATATATTTTGAATACAATAATAATTATGTCATTAACAAAAGATAAAAGTATTCCAATAACTAATATGTTGTCTATTCTAATCCGTACGTTAAAAGGAAAAATTAAACTCTTTTAAGAACATTATGTTGCCCGATATATATTCAAGATCGCCTGGAGTTTTCAATTTCAAGTATGCCCATGTTGAAATACAATTGAAAATTTAAAAGTACTTCGTAGAAAAAACATATTACAAACTTACTTTTATAGTTCATTTCATATCAAACGGATGCATACGCCCGCAAACATAAGTTTGTTAACTTATATAAGTTGTTAACTTAAAACCAGAATTTTTTTCATACATATTAAGTCCTTTTGTTAATCACAGAATGACTTGCAATAAGCTCATTTTAAGTAAGTTGAATTTGAATAGGCGTCATATTAAATGTTGTAACTGTTTTTATATATTAGAATTGTGCCACGCGTGTTGTGAACCCACACTGACCTTAATGCAATTTTATAGTAAAACATTTATGTTGTGTAAATGATCGCTGTCTGAATATTTATATGAATTTAAAAAGAAATTATGGTTTAAGTTTAACCACAAATCTCACAATAAACGGAATTATGAGAGAATTTTCTTTGCCTATCGACAGCAATGAAAAAAATACGCGAGGAATTAAAATAATGACACGTTTTAAATATCATTATCATCATCATCATTATTATTAAACATCAAGCCATCACTTCACTTACGTGTTTCATTACTAGCGCCCTAAATTAGGAGATTTGTGAGGGGATTTGTTAGAAAATTTAAATACCTCCAGAATTCCGAGGAAAGTAGAGCGAGGAAGTGTTTCAACGGGAAAGAAGTGTCTGAATATTATATGGCCTACCCCGCTACGTGCGGGATAGAGCGTGAAGAGTATCTCTCAGTACAATCATATCTAAAGAACTAGATAGATTTTGTTTTGAAAGAATACTTACGCGAACAACAGCGAAGTAGATACGTACAATCATCTAACTTGGTCTATTATTTTCCCACGGTGACAGAATCCTTGTAATTTTACCTCATTGTTATCGGACAGATAAGAGGTGGTGGTGCGGTGTGAATGGATATTACCCGACCGCGCGACGGAAAGGAGCATAATGTGTCACCGATATATAATATATGTTAGTATGTTTGTTCCAATTTATTGTAGAAACTATAAGTATTTTCCATATATTATATAGGTTACAGCAAATGTATTTATATGAGTCAATATTTCGAAAACTTCTGACAATTTCATATATGGTGTTATTCCATTCGTTTTGATGACGCCAAGGTTATACGATATATGTGACATTAAATTTTTCAGTTTGCTAAATCCATTTTATAATTCCTGTAGGTAATTTACAATTACTAAATTTTACATGAAATAAACAAGTATTATAGATTTTCCTTTAAATATTATACGCAGTTTTTTTGTCAATTTTCTATCAGGACATGATGAGTGCCCTTTACCATAAATACCCCATTAACAATTAATAAAATACCATTAACAAAATAAATTATAATCGAAATTTATATTTCTCTTTCTTCGGTCTGGTGTCGAGGTAAAAGCGCGGCGTTCAGTTCCGCCACTCGACACGCAATGTGTATGGGTTTAAGCGTGAAGCTGATTTAATTTGAATTAAATTATAGAATTTTTATTTCAAATGAATTTTAGCAGAACTTTAATATATGATCTCTCTTAGTATCACACAAAAATTTATATTAACGCAATATTCTCACGACACACGATAAATCCGTGTCAAGTAAGCCTTGAAGGACCACGTTTAACCTGAACAAGTTTCTTTAAGATCTATATCTTAGTCGCTCTACCCTATGTACATCGAGATTCCTTATGATATTATCTCGCCATATTTTCTTGTAGTAGGAAGTAAATTCTAATGCATTTTAATATGTAATACTTCACGCCACTATTATTAGTTGACCATAGTCTACAGTATAAATATAGCCTCAAATTATAAATAATTATGACAAATTGAGATGCTTTGAACCGATAAAGCGTAGCTGTGTTTTATTCTTACTTGGTGTTTTATCTTAAATTTTTACGAAGGCAAAAGGGAAATTAAATAAATTGAAATGGAGATAGTGCACCTTTTCAAATAAAATTAAACAAAATGGTCGAGAAATATAAAAAATTATAGTTAACGTCGTCGTCGATGACTGTGACGATTAACACATCAAGTATTTGTCATATTAATAAAGCTTCAATATTTATACTCTAATTACAACCTTTTAGAGGCGCCACAAAACGACGACGACAAAAGTGAAAAAAGATATCAATATCTGTATATATTGAGAGGAGACTTTAACCTAACAAATAAATATAAAATAAAATAAATAAAAAATAAAAAAATATAATTAAGAACCGAAAAAGTGACAAAAAATCCATATCATTTTAATGTGAGCAAAACGTGTTAAGCGGCCTCCACATGTCATTAGCATTTCGTAATTAATGAATACTTTTATCAAGTTTTAATACAAGCGGTTGCTGCTAATATAAATAAATATTTATAAATGTTTTAAAGTTATTCTCATTTGGTAATCTTCATTCACAAGAGATTCAGAATAGATAGACAGTCTGCTATATACGAGGTACGACGTAAGGCTAAAACAAATTATAAAATATTTTTGCAACAGAAAAAAAACCCTTAGCTACTTTTATTAGAAAATGTATAAATATCTTTACCAAATTGTTTTCCTTAGACTACATATCTCGGAAACGTTGAATATTTCTTTCTCTCTCTCTCTTCAAAATGAATACTTGTATTTCTCTGTCTCTGAATGCACTTTGAAATGTACCTACTTAACAGGTAAGTCTTTCTGGCAAAAATAGTTTTGCTTTGTAACAGTCAAACTCGTCCTGAAGCGTCAAAGTCCGAAATAAGTTTTAAATGCCAACATACTAGTTTCTGTTTCTCGACCTTTACGTTTCAAATAAAAGTATAACATTTTAAGCTCTTTACTTCGTATGTTTCATATTGAAATTATATAATATATTTTTCAATTATGTTTAAGCTTTCAAATTAGTTATACACAGACAGACGTCAGTGAATTGAAATAAAAGTGTATATTTAAATAAGTTATTAGATACAGTGATATGTTTTTCATTATACAAAAAATATATACCTTAGTCGATCTAACTAATATACACAATTAACTATGCGATGGCAAAATCCTCAAGTCGCCATTTTACATATAAATAAAAATACTAAACATAAATCATTTTATTAGACATAAAATAATTGGAAGCAAATAATTAATCATACACAAGGTTTCAAAGTTTATTTTTATAATTCAATTTATATATAATCTGTGGATGACCACAGAAATAAAGGCTATAAAGGCACATCGTGACATTACACTAGCATTCTTTACATGTCGGATATTTCGTGCGAGCTCGTACCAACTGCAATCAACGTAAGCTATAATTAATTACTTCTTATATTGTTGAAGAACATACATATGGAAACTTGTATTATTTATTCCTATATACTGAAAAAATACTTAATTATTTGTAATATATTTTTTCTTTCGTGAATCGAACCCACTAGCTATTCAATATTTATCACCTGAAAAAATACTTAATAGATGCTTATAAATTGAAATCTCATAGAAGTTAGTTAGCGTATTGAATTTATTTGTATCGATTAATGTTAGTTAAGCGTTAATTTAGTTTTAAACTGTAGGTGGAAGAATGTGGTTTACTAGATATATGTATATTTATATTTTTATATGTAAATACATTGAGATTGAAATATACAAAATTAATAATCTACGAATAAAAAAGACGTGTCTTCATGATAATTATATGTAAATTCCAAATACATTTAGGCAATCAAGAATGCATCCGGGACGAAAACATCACGATTCACATTTAAAAATTTAAAAATTTAAAAAATAAAGCCTTCGCAATTACTTTTTTTTCTCACGTATTCAAGAAAATGTTTTACGTAATCTTCATCAATGTATTAATACTATGCGTCCGTAATCGTTTCTTACAGAACTAAAACAATTTTTAATATAATATTAAATATTTATATAGTTAATAGTTTAAAAAATCTAAAAACATATTTTTTAACAACCGAACTCATTAATAAGACGAATGTAATTAGCACAATCTTGATATATTTTCTGGTAAGCAATAAAAAAGCCATAAGGCATCTTCTAATTCTATCATCAGACCAGCTCGAGCTGGACCATAATATTATATTGTCATCTAATCTACATATAATTGCCAAGTTTCAAGATGCTACAACGGCATCAGTACAAGATACAGTGGAAAGAAATAAGCGGGATACAGCGTGAAACCAAAAAAAAAATCTAAAATTAAAAAAAACTTAACACGATTAAAAAACTAAGAGTAATAAATACCTTTATTATACTTGTGTTTTTTCCCTTAACTTCTTATCGAGGCTTATACATATAGTATAAATATGAGCATCTAGTCAGTTTGTTTGTCATTCCACCCCTTGTTAAAACAGCGGCTTGAACACGATAAGGCGAGATAATGTATGAGAAACATGCAAGACTTCCAATAGGATTCTAACATGGAGTCATCCATGTTGTATATAGAATATACTTGTGAACAAATTTTATGATTTGATTATAATGTAACGTACCAAAATTGCGTTTGACTATTGGAAATATTCCGATTTTGTCGTGTTATTGGAATTTTATTCAGACTTTATGAGTTATAAAATTGGTTATTTAAATTGTTTATATTGTTGTTTTTTCACCGCTGTACCCTGCAACAGGATAGGCAGAACTGATATAGTGTTAAGACACTCTGTCACTCAATATCTGCCCAAATTTCGAGACAATGTGCGTTGAGTGGCGAATCGCAAAGCGTTTGGTTGCCAGAGCGAGAAAATGAAAATATGAAATATTTAATTTCCTCGAGTGGGAGTCGAACCGACAACCTGTCACATTTACAGTCGTACGCTTACGCCTCAGCGCCACGACTGTCTTCTTATTTTTTAAAAATTATTTATTCTTATTACACATAAAATCAATTTATCAGTAGGTAGACAATAAAAAAGAGTAATAAAACGTAGCTTTAAATAAATATGAATAAAAACGAACGAGGTATTTTAATAAATGACGTACCTATTATTTACGATATAAGCACAAAAACATATTTTTATTCCAAAAATGTTTATTAAATAATTACTAAAATCCATTACTTTTTTTTATTATTATTAGTTTTCACCAGCTTCACGCTGCATCCCACATGTAGCAGGGTACACAAAGGGATCCTAGTGTTAAGACACTTCGTTGCCCACTTTCAGCCAAATTCTGGAAGCATTGCGTGTTGAATGACGAAACTCAACGCCACGCTTCGTCACCAGATCCAAGAAATGTAATAAATTAAATATTTAATTTTACAAATATTTAAATCAGCATTGATTACATAGAACATATTTCTGATATCTGTTAAGATGGTTCTGTATTTGTAAATATGATTATCCCAGCCATTTAGAAATAATATTAATAATAACCCATGAACTACCATGAATTACCCTTAAACTCGAAGCCTCTTTCTTAAGTGACGTGATGAAATTGATTTTAATACAATTTGCAAATGACAATAAATTAGCAAACACTTTCCCTTTTGACTGTTCCTTTGTGTTAATCTCTTCCGGCACTAAATGAATGACTAGACTCTAGACAATACACAGCCGAAAAAATCGTACGTAGAAAGCTAAATACTTTTTTTTATGGGAGAGGTCAAGGCAAACGAGCGTTCGGGTCACCTGATTGTAAGTGATCACCGCCGCCCACGACCCCATGCAACACCAGAGGAGCTGCAGGTGCGTTGCCTACCTTTAAGGTGTTTTTGGGCGCCGGGGCCCGGCATTACCTAATGTGAAACGCAGTGACAAGAGCCACTACTTCACGCCGGTTTTAAATGCCGGGGGTGGTATTAATCCGGTCGAGTCTGCCCATGCGTGTTGCCATTACTGGCGACGTGACTCTACCACACGTACTTTAGTCGCCTCTTACGACACCGACAGTACCAGGGTGATCCTATTCTAAGCCGGGACCACACGGCTATACTAATTGTAGGTTTTTAAAATGTAGGAAAGTATTAAGTAATTATTTGAAGAGCTTAGTTTCCAGAACCCGCCAAAACGATATTTGACTAAAAACATTATTTCACTTGAATATGAAGCGTCACCATTCATTCATTCTTTTTATTTTAAGAATTATTAACAAATGTCGCTAAAATCTTAACAAATCAACTTACAAAAGAAACATTTTGTCACAAACACCGCCGCAATATTTCCAATGCGTTTCAAATTCCGCTAAATCCAAATCGACCAATCAGAGCAAGGCGTTTGCATCACGTGACACAACAAACACTATGACGATTTAGTAAAAAGCGTGAAGTGCTGTTTCTATATTTATGAAAATGTGACGTTAACACATGCCAGAAAAAGTGATAGATCAACATTGAAACGGACTGTAGAGCAAAAAAAAATGTATCTACAATTTTCTATCAAATTTCCATTATTTATTTTAATTTTATTAATGATGTTCAAAATGTTCATATTTTAATCTGTACACATATTTCCATGTTCCATGAATCTTATAAATATACCTAAATTGTGTCATTAAAATTTTGGTATTTTTGACTGGACAAAATCAGCCACAAATCAAAATCGCTCAATTGCAAATTCCGCTAAAACTAAAATTGTAATGGTTATTTTTATGTTATTTTTAATTATTTCCCTCGGAGACCATGCTCTATACTTACTTTAAGGATATATATTATTTTTCTATATTTTTATACCTATCTCTTCTTATATATATTCTTATAAATATAAATAGCATGTACATAATTACGTGGCAACATCTAAATGGTGACTTCAATCGCGCCTTCCGCGTTCTCTCTATATGCTAAAGATGTTTATAAATAAACATAAGATAACAAATCACAGACTATAAATGAGAAACTTGTATGTTAAATTATAATGGACTATGCTTATTAGATATTATTATTTGACATTTAGCTTATCTGTATCTATTACGTATTTATGAGCAAAAATATAAGTCTAAAAATTATATTACTAAGTTGTAAAGTATACAAAAGTACTTTTAAAAAAATAAGAAGACTAACAAGCCGCTCACAGTAGAAAAACAGCCTTTTGACGGTCTTCCTTATGTAAAGGGGGTTACAGACAACACTAATAGTGTCTTGCCACTAAGTTGGCAAGTTCCCTTTGTCTACCATGCTATGTGCAGCGTACAAGATATATTTATAAAACGGCTGTCTTTAACAAATAAATGAAAATAATATTAGAATATATATATATTGGCATATTGGCACAGAATTCGAGACCAGGACCATACAACCTAATAACATTAGAAACATTAACTAATCGCATTATAAAATAAGAGAGTTAGCAGAAATAAGATTATATATATATAAGCAAAAAGTGAGATGAAAATTGAAAATTACATAAAACAGGAAATTATTTCATATAATAATATTAACGTAACATTGATGTCATCACGTAGGAATTGCGCACTTTTCACAAAGTGGTCGGCCGGTGCATGTCGTACGTATTTCACTTTGTGGTCCTCACTTACAATCTGCGTATAGTTCAGAGTTCAAGTATTAACTTAGCGTTAAGTAAGGGTTAAGCATTGTATCGTCGTTGTGCGATTTGCTTAATGGGTAAAGTGAAAAAATGGAGGCCATTATGATGTTATTATTAATTATATTTTTTTCAGCTTCAGGCTCTATTCTGCAAATAGCAAGTTAGGCAGAAGGAACCTGGTGTCAACACATTCCGTTCTCTACTTTTCGCCGAAACTTAGAGTGGAATTCTTAAGACAAAATGCACAAAGGTACAATTTATAAATTGATATTAATATATGTATATGTTCAAAGATGGAGAAAATTGTTAATTTACTTGTATACCTACTAAATACGAAATAATAAAAAGCAATGATATGAGGATCTCTAGAAACTTAGAAACAAAAATACCATTATAATAAAAAAAATATTACAAAACTAAAGTTTATTCTGTTCTCTGATTCGTATAAAGATTGTATACAATGTACGTCAGTATTTATTACATTTATTTACACAAGGTCCCCTCTTTATATGATATTTTATTGAGTCTTGAATAATAAAGATACTGGTTTTAACTCTTTTTTTTACTAGATGTGCTAAGGAAAATAATATATATATATGCAGATTAAGGAAAAATACTGAATTTTATTTTCATTGTACATACGCGTACATCAATTAGATATATTGTAAAAAATATATAGTAAAAAAATATATTATTACAGATATTAATTACAAAGGAAAATCATGTATGGTCTGTGTTCGGAAATTATAATACGGAACATAAATTACGATTACTATATATTTACTCTGAAATTATTGTATTTTTTTTGTATAGGTATCTTTCTGCATCAATATAACCTTTTTATAATAATCATATTGCAATTTAACTCACTAGTTAGTCATTCTATTTATAAATATGTTAATTGTCGTTAATAAAATAGATGAGAAGTGTAAATATATGTATGTATAAATAATTATAACTTCATTAAAAAAAGAATGAATTAATATACAAATGTTTTACAAGTACCCACATTAAATATTTTAAAATAAGTATTAGTATATGTATGTAAATAAAAGCATCAACGTCCCATTCAATAAACCACTAAAGCTCTCCCATCTGCTTACAAAATGAGACAGAACTTACTTAAAAGGTAAATATATTCCAATCATAAGCTTTAGTACACGCGCAGGGTACGAGAGGTGAGTCAGGCACCTTTTCACCCGTTCCATTGTTTATTCTGGCCACAAACCCGTTTCTAGACCGTTTTTCCCCAACATTTTCGTTACAGAATAATCACACCCTCATATGAATATATTCAGCCTCTCATGACGCCGCTTCGGGTAAAGATAAAACTAGTTTTACTTTAGTCTACGTACCGCTTCGCTTTTAACTTTACTAATATCGATGTTTAGTTGAAACTTTCGACACGACGCTATTGCATTTCACCACGAAACCTTTCACAAGACCTACCGTCAAAATAAACTAATCTACACCAGCAATACTCGTATCTGCAGATAGCGTTTGTAGAAATAGTTACGAAATATAAAATAAAATGTGTCTTATGTTTATTATGAGCTTTCACAGGTTACACAATAAAGCATAACTGTAAACATCCGTTCTTACCTTCAAGCTTAAGCAAGTCCGTTAAAATTCCGGCACACTGTTCCGAGATACACTGACACACAGATTTAGCGAGTGGATCTGATCTCAACACCCGTTACACGTCATACATATGTGTCAAATGACGAGAAAAATTATATGCACTCACTGGAAAGTTGCGACACTAAACACTACGCACAGTCCACACAGATAAAAATAGGTCACGAATAAAAAAATTATATATTTTCTTCGTATGTAAATAGGATGTAAGATTTAGTTTGAAAGTTGCGCGCGCGTCGATTTTTAAATCAAAGTTTAGTGAAGGCAGCGCAAGCGTCGTGTGGTTCGCTCTCACTCGGGCCGGCGACTGGCGCCCGGCGCTGGTACCTTCACCTTCGCGTTCGCCCGTTTCGCAAACCAGCGTTTTCCTTGCAGAATGATCTGTTGCATGGCAACTTGGAAAATATTTGCCGCAATAGGTTTATTATATTATTTTTCATTTTAGCCCAAAATAAAATACCGTGTGGTTTGTACCGCATTCTTTGATGCCATAGCGCATTGCAGTCGTAATGGCTTTGTGTAACTCAGTATCAACTTAGTTACTTGTCTATAACTTTGGTTTTTGATTTAAACTTTTTTTTTATTTCTATACATCATAAGTATGCAAAGTAACTTAACAAATATTTTTTTTATTTTGATATTACTTTAAAAAATTTATGGTATTATTCCAAATTAGTATTAAATCGTGCCGTGTTCTATTTCGCTTTCTTCACTTTTTAAGGTCTCATTAGACTGACAACGTTAACTGACATCTGACTACATCGCGTCACGTCAGTCGCTTGTATTGAAGAAAGCAAGCCTTCGAATATAAATTTGTATCGACATTTGACTTACAAATTTATTCTTCTCAAGCATTATAAAAATTTTGTTAGAATTTTGTTATAACTAATTATACATTTTTTTGTCTATTAATATTAAAATATATTATACTTTTCTATTTTTCTTATTATTCGCGACATAAGTAGTAATTTAACAATAATGTTACTTCTATGGTACATTCAGCTGCAAAGAATTCTAATCTATAAAAAATATATCTAGTTTATACAGGTCTGCCTTGTTTTAATTTTAAATATAAGACCTTGCGGTTTCAATCTCCTTTCTGTTCCACTGTCTCACTGGACTAGTTTTTTTCCTGACCAGACTAGGATTGAAATGTAATTGTTTATTTACTCTTTAATTCCATTTTAAATGTTTTTTTTTTCACTTGATAGCAATTTAAAATACCATACAACTTGTTTATTGTTATCTATTCAATCAATACAATTCCTTATATAAATTATATAAATACGAAACTGGTGTTGAATTATTGTAGATGTTAAAGTTTGAAATATGCGTTTTGTTTCATTAATTAGTATAATTAATATAAATCATTAATTAGTGTAATTAGTATAATTAATATAATAAAATCAAATAAATCAACACGCTGTATCCCGCATACAGCATTGTAGACAGGAAAACCTCGTGTTCAGACACTGCTCCCCACTTTCTGTCGAAGCATGTCTGGAGGCATTGCGTGAGTGGCAGAACTCAACGCCGTGCTTTCGTCGAGCAAAGAAATGGAAATATAAACTTAAATAAGTCATTAATTTCCTCGAGTGGATACCGAACCCACCGTCGCGTTACAGTCCCACCCTTGTGCCGCTGCGCCATGACGACCTCAATAAATAAAGAAAAAATTAAAATGACTTCAAAATAAGAGAACTTAAAGTTAAAGTACTTCTTAGTTTATTAGATAAAATGAGGTCTTGACGGGATTACAAGAAGTCTAACAATACGAAATCTTTGTGGGTTCAAGTTTAATCGTTTCCTTGGAGAATGATAGCAACGCCGCAAAACACTAAGGCCATGTTAAACGCGGTATCACTGGTTAATTTCTCATACAAAATGAAAGTAAACAGTCAATAAATTTTATACTATTTAGTACATAATAAACAAATTACTTTATTCCTACGTAATATCTCTATTAACGTTATAATCTTCTATATACGTAATCTTACATCGGTTTTGAACCAAAAACCCCCTATATTCTCAATAAGCCGAATAAACAAATAATGTACCTAAAAAAATAAAATAAAAATTAAGCCGAGAAAAGAACTAAAAACCAACGAATAATCAATTTTTTACATATTAATCTAAATAACTAAATTCTTTATATGGGTCAGTATTTTACAAAAGTGTCAAGTCTTAAATAAGTGAAAATTATTATCAAAACCGTACTAATATTCTTAAAATAAACTAATATTCTCAAATAAATAAGTAGCTATGTCGGAAATTCAAAATCAAATCGCTGAGAAAAATTCCATGTCACAGTCAAATAATAAAAGCTTATTTCACATAAAATTCGAGCGGATGTTACGTGTAAAGTAGATTGCATGCAAAACAACCGCACCACACTCCAACCAGAGTTAAATAGGTGTTTTACATAATAACTATCGGTTCACTTTACACTTAGTGAATCTGTAAGTTAAGACTTAGGTACTATTTAAGATAGGAATACTTTATTTTCAAAAAATAAATTATAAATTTTTGGCACAATTGAATATTTACATGTACGATATTTTTGGCGATTTTTACCAAATATAAAAACGTAATACAACAATAATTTAATTTTATTGTCATTTATATTTCATTTATTTATTTGTTTTTCTTAATTTATAATAACTTAATTAATTGTAAAAGTGCAACGTTTATTTCGGCTTCTTAAATTTCGATACTTCGTTTCCGTTGGTTATTGATCTCTATTGTGATCCAAAATTGAAAACGAAGAGATTCATTCTGGAAGGGAGGATGTATCTAAGTAACGTAAAAAAAGAAATAAAAAGATTATTAGAAGAAGAAGATAGATAAAAGCCAACTAGGAAAATATCAGATGAGAACAATTAACAGAATCTTTATTCTCGATCTCAGTTAGAAATACACTTGGCATACATTACATACATTAATACATTTTCACACATGGCAACATAAGATATTCGAAGAAGGCAGAGTACGCATATTGTAGAAATACAATATTATATGCATTCAATCACGTACACCGCGCTCTTGTTTAATCTCTCTCTCTTGATTTAGCTGAAGGCACGTACGATACGGTCATAGATGTAAACGCTGTAGACACTTGTGTACATACTCTCATACTCAGATGCTTCAATTCAAAAAGTAATTAACCGGTGTGGCTGTTAAGATATTTCATTCCCTTGAGTGGGAGTCGAACCCACAACCTGTCTTGTTTACTGTTGCACGCTTGTCTTATTGTGACACGAATGGTTTATATATAGTAATAAAATAATAATGAAATGAATATGCAACCTGATACATTATCCAGTGATGAACTCTCGAATATTACTTATTTTAACTTATACCGTCCTATTGTCCACTTTACTTTTTAACTTGAGGCCAGTCGTGGCGCAGGGCCTCAACTCTAACTCCAGGATATGAAATATTTAATATTTTCATGTCCTCGTTCTGGTAACGAGGCATACCCGCAATGTCCAGTTTCGCCCTCAATACTCAATTTCTCCAGAATTCCACGGAGAGTGGGAAACTGATGTACCTAAACACTACGTTTCCAAGTTCCCTCTGCCTACTCTGTTATATGCGGGATACAGCGTGAAACTAAAAAAAAAACGTAAAATATATATTTTTAGGTCTCTTGTTGATTACACGAAATCTTATCGCGTACGTAACATTTCATACCACGATAGTTATTATGTAAAATAACTTTGATGATAGACGGGCTTGCGTGAGCAATCTACGAAGCCAAATATACATTTATTTCTTTTTTAATTCGCTTTTTTTTAGTTTTTTAGTTCATGTCTCAATAATGATAGTCTTTACTTACATTCGTTCACATTTAGTATCTAAAAAGGCTTTTTTTTAATAATTTCAAATCATATGTGATGTATATGATATGCTAAGCAACATGGTATATAAGATAGTTTTAAAATCGTTAAATCTTTTATGCGTCAAATTTTCGATTAACAACTAATATATACACAAAATATGTGTAAAAATTGTCTCTACAAAATACATGTTAAAACTATAAGTTGAAGTAGTAGGTTCGATGCCAATTTGGGGGAATGAGTTATCATTTATTAATATGTGTATTAATTTCTTCGCTCTGGTACCATGGCAAAAGAGCGACATTGAATACCTCTGCGCAACACTCAATACCTCGAAAATTAGACAGAAGATGGGGAATGGAGAGTCTTAGCACTAGATTTTCAAAAAAATTTCATTTCACATTTTACATACAGTAAGTATTGAATACGCATAGTTTGTAATAAAACTTATATCATCATTTATATATTATATAAGTACGTATATACAATAGACAAAAACAAGTTGCTTTATACTAATAAATGAGAATCGAGATATATTTTAGATGAAACAGATTATTGTTGAAAATGTAGCCAAGCTCTTACAGTATTTGGGTCGATCGTAACAGTGGATGGGCAGCGGTCGTCGTCGCATCCGCCACCGGTCAGCGCGCACCGCGTGATAGCGCGGCCGCGTTGTAATACGATATTTTAAACTAAAGCTTTTTTTATTTTATTTTTTTCCCGTATCACGTTATATCCCGCAAGTAACAGGGTAGGCAGAGTCAGCCTAGTGCTAAGACACTTTGCTACTTACTTTTTTTAAGAAAAAAAAGAAAGAAATTTAAATCTCAGTTGTTAGAATTTGTTGATACATACATATCACCTATAGCAATGTTCACAGTAATATATCTCTAGATTCTTTATTCTTATTTCGAGAATTAGCGTCACTAAATTTATATTTTATTTGATTCGAAAAATTTGTACTTGTTAGCTAATTTATTGAAATTTTGGTACGTCAAGTTACTACGTTATTCTTTTTTTTATTCTACTCTTTCTTTATAAACTCTCACATTTAAAAGTGTATGCAGAGACGATTTACTTTTTCTACAAACTTTCGATCGTGTAGAAACCAAATGCTTTTTTGTTCTCTCTATGCCTTTTTAATCTTAATTGTTACCATTACGAAAATATACCAGCGGAGTTGAATATAAAGTAAATACCCTAGTTTTACATATAAGTGTTAAACGATCGTATCATTAAAATCATATTACTATTATATAAATTCCTATTTACTTAATGACAAAATACACTTTATAAAAAATACACATGACTCATGACTTTTATATTAAGATTAAATCCAAATTAAGTTTGCAAACAATGGAAACGTGGCACAGCGATGGCCGCTGCCATTCACTGCCTCATCCAGCCAACTAATTTTGTATCATTACCATTTACCATTACATAATAACGAAAATATTTAACTTGGCTCGCGCTCGTCTGTAGCACCTACCTTTCATCGATCAATAAAACCACCATAAAGAGACCTTTTCTTATAAATAACACCAATGTCAAGCGTATTAATATAATATAATCGACGCAGTTCAATATATTTTGGTCGTGAGTTACGTAATAAAGTAATCGTTTTTACACAAAAACACTTCTCATAAAAAGTTTGGTAAAAAGAAAAGTAGTTTTATTGAAGTACAATAAATTGTGTCTTTTTTTGTGAAATAGCGGTTATGTTGAACATAAAAATATAATGGAAGCCCTATAACTTAAATTGATATAAGTATTTGTTATTGTTGACGTTAAGTGGAAAAGTCTTTGTAATTTTAGTTTCAATTTCATTTTTTATGTAAACATTTTTTTTATTTCATAATTGTTACTGGAAAATTACAAAAAAGAGAAAAAAGAAAATGACTAATAAACGTAGGTTTAATATAAAATTCCGTTGTTTGTATCTTTTTACAACACTTAAAAAATATAATATATAAATATTAAATAATCACAAACTATGTATTCCCTAGTAGCCGTCCATGTCACAGTGTGTATAAACTGTAAATACTAAATAGAGACCAATGGAAAATTTCAATTCCCGTCACTCATGCGAGTTTATATAATTTGTTGTTCAAAGATGGTGGTGCTGATGTAATTATCACCTTAGTATAATTATCGTACTGTTATCATGCATTACCTAAGTTTCTAAAATTAAAATTCACAATAGACATTTTTTAATATTTAATATAAAGTTGGAATTTAAAAGCGGTAACGTGACAAGATTTCTGACTATATTATATATTTTTTTATTTATTATACTCGAAAGATTAAACATGTAAATATTGATCAAAATTATTGATTGTAAATAAAACTTATTAAATGAATTAATGCATAAAAACAAATATATTATAATAGTATACAAAATATAAAATACATTTAATATATGTATGAAAATGTGAAGAACATTGTTGAAAACAAATACAGTGTTGCGTCGATGAAAGCGTAATAAATTCGTTGCTTAATGGAAGAATGGCTAAGAAAGTTAACAAAGAGTATTTAAGAAACTATCAAATGCACTTTTACAATGCGTTATAGATTCAAGTAAACGATTCAAATGGAATCACGATCTTAAATGAAATGAATTTTATTATTAACACAAATTTGTCTATTTCTTGCACTCTTTCCGCTCGTTCAAATTCATCAATGTCTTCCAACTTGCCTACATCATCGACTCTGTCTCAATAGCTCAACCTTACCCTCCCTCTTATCACCTGGATATTTTTTATAAATCTTGTTTGAATTACATAATATATGTGTGTACAATGTACATAGATAACATTAAAATATTTTTTATAATCTACATGCTCCAAAATCTTTGTTACTTTTATCTTTTTTTTTTGTTAATAAAGTAATAAGCTATATCGTCATACTATTGTAAAAACCAAACATGGCATTGAACTTCCTTGTTGAAACGAATTGTATTTTTTTTATTAGTATCGCAAAATGTACACAGTTAATAGAAATCAAATCTCAATGCCAATTAAGATATAAGTGTCAAATGTCATTCGTTTAATTATTGCATGCATCCATGCAATAGGACTCCGGGAGTGCAACTCAAGAATAAAGATTGTTTTAAAATAAAAAATATAATTATGTATTAATAAAAAACTTATAGGCCCGCATGACACAAGCATGTGACTGTAGATGAGATGATTGTGGATTTGATTCCCACTTGGGAAATGAAATGCTTAATATTTTTATTTTTCGCTGTGATGACAATGCAAAGCGCGGTGTTGAGTTCCACCACTCAACACGCAATAACTCGACCGGCGGAAAATGGAAATTGGAGTGTCTTAACACTAGGTTCCTTCTGCCTATTCTGCTATTTCCGGAAGTGTGAAACTAAAGAAAAAAAATTTCTACAACAAACATATTATATATAATAGAATAATAAAAGTTTATTTTGATAAATTGCCAATCTTAGAGCCAGTGCTATTCATTTGGTCTATGCAAGTTTGGTCTATGAGACAAAGGTTCCTTTGTACCTTTACAACAATAAAATACGTAGATAAATGTATAATTAATAAATTATATAATTAGTAAATAAATGTATATATTTGGCGATGTGATTTTGTGCTCAACTGACACTCTTCGAACGCCATAATAAAAGAACTGAACTGAACTTAATTTCAACATAATTAATTAATTAGGAATGCATTATAATTTAGTTTAAATTTAATCATTAGTAATACCTACGTAAATACATATAAATAATATTTGCCCCTACTTTCAATTTATACTAAATATAATCTTAAATCACATGAATGCTCATGCCTAAACTATTAACATTTCAAATTTTAAACAAGAATATAAATAAGCAAACAAAATAACTTACTCCATCTATCAATCATAATAGATAAAATTATATAAACAGAACTAATAAAAATAATTAAAAATATGAAAAGAAACTCGCTTGTCTCCTATACCCGAGTCTGGGACCAGGGTCTGACCCGCGAGGACAAATTGGAGGTGTCATTACGCGCTGTTAACTCCTCAGTGCGATTTGACGGGGCCGCGCAACTGATGTCCTTGTGCGTATACTAAATAAAAAAAAAAGAAACCGAATATTATCTGTGATAATTAATTGGTGCGAATTGAAAGTGAAGTGTCCGATGTGTGCATTTAACAATAATGTATTTATGTGCTTACGCCAGAATCGCGATAATTAATTTGTGATTTATAGTTTTGTTTGTGTATTTTAATTTTTATTATTCTTACTGTGAGTATTATTACGTAATAATAAAAAAGTGAAAGTTTTAAAAGAGATAAATTATATATATACTATTTTGTAAATTTTTGTCCACACAATTATAGTTAGCTACATAATTATGCACTTGTGGTTCTATCTAATAAATACACTAAAAATCTATTATAAAAATATTTGATAAATACAGATTTACCTTAAGTTAAAAATAACAAAAGCCAAATAACCACCAAATATTGAAACTTAGAAAAAATCATTACAAATGTGTCATACCGAAACCATCTTGAGATGTTAGAGTACTTGCCTGAATCAATTCAGATGCACGCGATAACCAAAAAATCTTGACCCTTTCTATGTCTTTGAAATCCTTCGCCTTAACCCTATTTAATTAGAAATTGTGAGACCAAAACGGGTCAAGTTGTATTGGTCGTATTTAGCCGACGCGATGTAGTGTGTGTGCACTCTGATTCCATATTTCCGCTCCATACCCTATGCGAACGTTAGTACTACAAAAATGGACGCTAAGATAAAGGCAAAAGGGATAAATTACAATATCAATATTTTGTAACAACAGCTAGGAGCGGAAGCGATTTTTTTAAAGAAATTGTTTGACTCATGTAGAATTATGTATTTGATTGACGTTTTGAACATGTCTCGATCATGTAATAAAAATATTTGAGCAAAAGAGATGGCCAGATTAAATTATTTTCTTTGATACCGATGATTACGATATTACATAAGACGAATACAATAGAATAAGCAATGTTTGTACCGGGTTTTTGAAGAAAAGTTAAGTCTTCTATTTATTTCCACACTACGCAAAATATATTGTTTTACAGAGTTTTGTCGCAGTGGCACAAAGGTGGCGTCCGTAAACGCGACGTTCGTGGGTTCGATTCCCACTCGAGGAAGTGAAATATTTCTTTTCGTTTATATTTCCATTTTTATTCGCTCTGGTGTCGAGTGATTAGGCAGTGAACCGCACAAGATCTTATAGCACATACTAAATTAAAAATAAATCTATAACCTTCTTAAATGATTCTATTAACGACATCCGTTCTATAATATTTAAAATACATAGTGGTAAATAAACAAAGAATTTTATAATTCGTATAATTATAGGTAATACAAGTTGTTAATGTACTTTTCATTATCTTTAACATTGTATTGAACTCGTTTCTCAACTTTCTCAACAACTTCATTTATGTTCGTACAAAATTTACAACGTATGTATTTTTAGTGAGGTAATATTGTAATTAAATATATTTTTGAATTTTGATCATAAAAGAACAAAATATAGGTGAGTTCCGCTTTTGAACACGGAACTGGGAATAAAACTCACTATTTCCAGCTTAGTAATCAAATTAATTATTTGGTATTCTATTATATATTTAAAATAGAACAAAACTTTATTTTATAAAAGAAATCTTGAAACCATCCTAAAAATGTTTTCACATATGTATTCAAATGGAAAAGGATTTGAAAGAACACTTATGTTGTACCATTTGCTTAATGACACTACTTAAACAAATATCCTCCTTTTGTTCTAAATGAATTGTGCTCACGTCTAGAATATGTGTTGTTGAATTTCTTTAAATTTTCATGGAAAAAGAAACATATAAAGAAATTCAATGTTCCTCTAAGGTTTCAGTAGTCTTTGTGTTTCGTCGTATAAAGCTGTAAGCCATATGTAAGAAAAATAATACCTATATATATATATATATATAGATGACAAAACGCCATCTAGGCGTCTTATCTTGAAATTAATTGCAAATTAGAATAAGAAACTCTGATAAATTAATTTAGTAGGAATATTTAATTTTCATGAATGTGTGCTGGTATTATAATCGACTTAGCACCATGATGACACTCCACAATGGGTATGTCTTCAAACAGATGACCTAACATTGTCAATCAAGTCTACACCGTGTCATGGGACTTAGATGCTAAAACAACACTGTAGGCGAGATTGGTAACCAATCTCGCCTACAGTGTTGTTTGTGGCTTAAGGTCTTATTTTAATTTTTCGTTTGGAAAATTAAAAAAAAACGAAACGAGCACTATTACTCGTATATCAAATTCACAGATTGTCAAAAAACTAACTTATTTAAGCCTCACTTATTATATACAAGCATAATAAAGAAAGAAGGAAAAAAATAAGAAAAGACTACTTATTTCGAAACCCATTAGCCACATATAATGAATAAGGCTTGATATCAATCGCTACATACATATATATATATATATATATATATATATATATATTTGTTTCAGATAAATGATCTTAATAGAGCAAAATGGGTTTGCGGGAAAGACGAGGAATATACATAACCGTTATATTGATTTCATATGGAATAGCTGATGCTGACACAAGTCTCCCAGTAGATTTAGCTTCAGAGGAAAAAGGTATACGAAGTATTATTTATATTTTACTGTTATCTCATCATACAATGTGAAATGGACTAGAATAATAAATAAAACATCTTTAATGTGGCAGAGATGACCGAGCTTATATAACTGGCTTTTTCATGTGAAAATAAAAAGTTCAACGATCAACTGTATTGTCATACAGAACACGTTTCAATTAATTCACCTCATCTATGAGTGTACATATCTAGCCTCTATAAAGTTATAGAAAGCTAAAAATAAAAGGTTTTTAGATTTTTGATCATATTCTTTATTCATATTATGTTATTTAGTATGTTATCCAGAAAATATCAGTATAATATATTTGTATATGACTTTGTGAAAACCTTTGCAAAGTTTGGCATGTCTTGTCTGTCTGTCTATAGTAAATAATCGTATATGGGACTTTTAATAATTTACTTTTAGTTGTTTAAGTTATAAAGATATACAATTAATAACTAACAATTATTACTGTACAAATATTTACTATAATTATAATGTTTCATATGTGGCTCTATTATCATACAAAGATTTGTTTCAGCTCCACAACAAACAACACTATCATCAACACTAACATCACCACTGCCCACCACTGTCAACATTTCTACCTCTACGTATGTCACTATCATACCGCCGATACCGCCAAGTGATAGAGACAGGTTCCTAACATTTGCGGAATCTGGCCATCATCAGACATTTATGTTTGCCAAGGACAATACTTATATACAGCTAGATGGAGATATTATACAGAGGTTTCAATTGAGGTACGTTTTTATTTAATAATTAATTATTATTTTGCTAACGTATATGTTCAATAAAAGCCATTATAGAATGATTATTTGTAAACTAATATTTTTTACTGGACTCTAAAATAACAATAAAAAATACCAAGTAGCCAAAAGAACAAGGACGGACGTGGACCACTTATTACTTGAAAAAAATATAATATACCTACAAAACACAGTACTGTTGAATTAAAAACAGTAATTTAAAGTTTAAAAAAAATACATTCTATCAATCTAAAACAATGATGAAAACCTATAATCCTCTATCGTAATTATATATGAGTAATACATATTTACATCAATAATTCAAATTAATTTCGCTGTCTGACAAAGTAAATTTATCAATCTTATAAAAAAAATACTTAAGAGATACGAGACTCATTTAAATGAATCTATCCTTATTAAATTAATAAATAATTTGATTCACTATTAAATATTAATGATAGCTTATTAACATCAAGAAGTCGAAGTTAAAAAAAACTTGTTTGTTGAGTCTAATTTAAATTACAGATTGTGCCGAGAAATATCGTTTAAATTTCGTACAAGACTTCCTCATGGTCTTTTGGTTTATCATAATGTGAAAAATCCGGTTTTTAAGATGCAACCTTACGCTTTGTACGTTATTGTGGAAAAGGGGGAGCTTAAAGGTAAGCTTTTTTATATACAAATATATAATTATATAATCTATCTATTGTAATAATCTAAGGCTAAAGAGTGTGTTTGGTTTGACATACTAATCTTAGGTAAGTAAGTTCGACTTGGCAAATTATTCTTGTGATGAATAATAGACTATTTATTGAGGAAGGCTACAGTGATTATTATATTACCTATACAAATACATAAAAATAATAAATAAGACTTTACTTCTTAAAGTCGACGATACATACAAAGTTCGTACGGCTACTAGTTATTTAATTTAATTGAAATTTATGTTAAAATTGAGCACTCGTGTAATTAAAATTCAAGGCAACTTTTTAAGTTAAAATTAGGTCAGATATGACATATGGGGTAGAAAAAGAATGTTGATAAATAAGTATTTCGACATACTTCAGAAGGTCTACAGTTACTTGCCAATTAAATTGTCATTTACTTATTTTATTTATTTATTTATATATACTTTATACCACATAAATACAAAAAAATGTACAAAAAGCGGGCTTAAGGCTAAAGAGCATTCTCTACTAGCCAACTTTGTCATCTGCGATAATAAGTATGCAGGTGTGCAGAAGTAAAATATACATACATTTATATGTTATAAATATATAATAACACATATGATATAATATATAATTGTAATAAAATATTACCTATATTCTAAATAAAATACATAAAATATAAACCATATATAGCGTACCATACCAACACATATACACCAATACATACATTTAATTACATAACAATTTAAATAGATAAATATTATATATTTATGTTACGAAATTAAATAAAAGTAATATTAAAATAAAAAAATAAAAATCCAATCAATATTTCATATTTAAAATGCTCCTGCCCAACTACATTCATTACAGACATAAAATGTTAATATTTATTGTAAACTTTTTTATATTTAATACTTCACTGCTTATAACTGTTACGTAATAAATAAATAATAAATAAATAAATGTAACTTACTTTTTATTATTTACGCTATAGTCTACATACTGTAGTGGACGGCGATAGGACCTGGTATTAAGACACTTCCATCTCCGCTTTTCGACCCAATTCAAGACACATGTGGTTCAACGCCGCTCAAATTTCTGTATACATATTATATATGATCTTATATTTTTAGGATGACTCTTATAAAATTATGAAGTCCTACTAATCGCATAGAAAGTGCCCTCGTATTCCTCAAGCAATTACATCACTGTAGTAGAAAAGAGAGCTGATCAGATACCAGGGGCACTACAGACGTGGACAATGACGTCAGATTCTGAGTTCAATTTCAACATTTCCACCGGGAAATAAATTATCTTCATTAACTTCCTCCACCTCCAGTAAAACAAAATGGGGCATTGAATGACACTCAACATGCAACTAATTAAAAATTTAAGATTTGTTATGTGTTTCTAGAGTCTTAAAAGTTCTGTCTTCTTGTATGTATCGTGAAATTATTGAATAAAATTTCACTTGTAGTGGTCCACGTGTTCGGCAAGCACTTGACATCAGTAACTGTAGGTAGAGCGTTGAACAGAGACCAGTGGCACAGTGTCGTAGTCACTATAGACGTGCACGGCGCTAGGCTGATCGCTAAAGTGGATCAGCTGAAAGAGGAAGTTTATTTAAAGGTATAGATAATATATTCTTTTATTTTATATATTCTTTTATTTTCTAATATTGAAAATTAAAAAAAAAAAGCTTTAACAAACTTATAACTATGTGTCCATAAAATTTACTTTGATATTTTATTGCCTAATATGCGTAAAATAATCATTAAATAAACAATAATAAAAATATTACCTTATTTATTTATATATAATAATTATTATAATTTTTCAGGGTCTAAGCTTTGACACAAATTACGGTATAACTGACAATTTGACATCCGTCATACTTATTGGAGGTGAGGGTTATAGTTATCGCAAATGTTACTTTCAATGCTATATAATAATTTAATTCCACAAAATCTTTTATCTTTTTAGAAAATCTCCTTCAATATTTCCGTATTATAATCGAATATATATCAAACTATTGTATTATTTACATATTGTATATTAACATTATTTTTATTGTATTTACTTTTCTACATAAAGTATATTTTAATAATTTTCATTTTATCTAATAATAAATTTTAATTTTTCAAGGCCTCAGTTCGGAAGAAAAACTTCACGGTGTTAAATACATAATAGAATCGTTTGTTGGTTGTATCAGCGACATGGTACTAGGTTCAGGGAAAGCTGCATCTGATTTATTACCTATAGTTCCATTGATCGCAACAAAGCATGAAAACGTCAAAGAAGGATGTATAGATAAATGTAAAACTATGGAAAATCTGTGTTTCGAAGGTTCTAGATGTATTAACGAGTACAATGGGTACAGGTGTGATTGCTTTGGTACCCTATATGAAGAACAGCTTTGTGATGTTTACAGTAAGTAACTTAAACTTAACTTCACTTCATGCTTAATCGTAGCGGGGTAGTCAGAGGGAACGGGGCGCCAAACGCTAACGCTCTCTACATACCTCTTCTGCCTCGTCCACTGTCATCAACCTCTTCATGCATGCCCTCATCCTCAGGGGTCTTCATGCTTTTTACGTGACCAGTATCTTTGATACTGTATTTTCGAAGGTCAACCGAGGTCTCTCCCTACCTCTCTTGCCAATCTTTGTGATGATTTATGATGGATAAATCTTTTTTACCATTCTTTCATCACTCATTATACTAATAATATTTAAGACAGAAATAACTGAATTACAATAAATACGAGTATATTTCAGCTGCCACAATACTAACACTGCGAGGGTCTAGCTACGTCTCGTACCGCGTCTACGATTGGAAAGATAGAGTTCACTCCACTAGCACTAGAGTCAGTCTGCATTTTCGGGTAAGATTTTATTATATTTATTTCATCATTGATTATGCCAAATAACCAAATTATGCCAAAAATATACCATATTTTTTTAGGTTACTTTGTGTGACCAGCCTATAAAAATCTAAGTAATTTGAATGGAAAATAGTTTTTTATCTAATTTGAATAATTAATGTATCAGCTTCACATTATATCCCGCACACAGCAGGGTAGGCAGAGGTAACATAGTGTTAAGACACTCCGTTTCTCACTTTCTGCCGAATTCTGGAGGTATTGCGTGAGTGGCAGATCTCAATGCCGCCCTTTGCCCAACCCAACACCAGGGTGAGGAAATGGAAATATAAACGTAAATAAATATTTCACTTCCTCGAGTGGGGATCGAACGCACAACCGTCGCGTTACAGTCACACCCTTGTGCCGCTGCGCCACGACAGCCTTAAATAATTAAATTACCTATTCATGAAAATGTAATATTTGAATAATATCTTATTTTATTCTTACTTAATAGTAGATATCTAAATAGCACGTAGTATTTCACAACATATTTAAAAACTTTAACAATTACAGTAAAAATTAATAACAAACATATTTTTATTTAAGTTTAACCATAAAACCTTTATTGATTAATAAAAAAAAAAGTATAATAAATTTAAAGTGAAGGGATTTTAGAGAGTCGTTAAATATGATAAATGCTTAAATGGCGTCATAACAGTATATTTGTGCGTGATTGTGAATGCTAATGTTGAATGCGTACCGCGTACAATATTGGTAATATTGCTTTCATTCCACTATTAGATACATAATTTGTATTTGGTAAAAAATCATACTGTATATATTTAATATAGGGCAGAGGAGCTTGTTGATAATTTAAAACATTAATCCATTTTTAATTTTGTCTGTCTGTATTTAATAAATAAAATGAATTAAGTGTAAATAAAAAAATACGAACATTAATAGAAAATACATAGTTCGAAATCGAACCAACGAAATTACCAATAAACACTTTTGAAATGGACGAGGTGACGTAACAAAAGCAAGCAAAAATGAAAACTTTGCTTGACCTTTTCACAAATTATAAATACACAATTAAAAAATCAAGATTTAAAAACAACCCAGAATCTCAATGTCAACCGCTAAAAGGTTTCGCTAAGAAGGTGACGACGGTCTATAAAGCTTTTCGCTTTTTATTTTACGTCACAATTAATATATAATATAATAAGGCTTTGAATAGAAATTGACAATTAAATAAAATAATTATAAACATGGCCTAGGAAACGAAGTTGTTGAGTTAAAATTTTCTAATTATTACTTTACTAAACGCATTTAGTTTAAGTGTTAATAGTATGAGAGAATAGTGTTGCAATTCATATCTATTTTCGTAATATTTACTATCAATAAGAGGCCGTCGTGGCGCAGTGGCACAAGGGCGCCGCCCGTAAAAGCGACGGTTGTGGGTTCGATTCCCACTCGAGGAAGTGAAATATTTCTTTACGTTTATATTTCTATTTTTCTTCGCTCTGGTGTCGAGGCAAAGCTCGGCGTTGAGTTCTGCCACTCAACACGAAATGTCTCCAGAATTCGGCAAAAAGTGGGGAACGGAGTGTCTTGACACCGAGGTTCCTTCTACCCACCCTGCTGTGTGCGGGATACAGCGTGAAGGTGTAAAAAAAAAGAAATTAAACATCACTAAATAACGGACTTAATTTAAAAAAAAACAAGAAGCTCAGGAAACACGTATTTATTTAAAGTAATTATCTAATTATCGTGATAAGTTATCGAACTATATAACAATTAACATAGCATAATAATTTCGAATAATTAATGAAATTTACATAAAAACTTTAAATTCTCTTACATTTTTTTATTAACAAATATATACTTCCATTTTCAGACTCGTTTCGACGATTCCGCTTTATTTTACGCGAGCGGCCAAATCGATGATAAACATCACTACATCGCGTTATCGATACATCAGGAAAAAGTCGCTATACAAATAGATTTAGGTGACGGCCCAGTGGAGGATTACTTGGGAGAAAGTGTCAATAATAACAAATGGCATAACATAACTATTATTTTACAAGAAAAAACTATTTTCGTGTATCTCGACGATATAACCGCGACATACGAGATCCCTGGCGACGCGAAATTCGTTTGTATCGACCCAGAGATTTACATTTGTGGGGGTCCAGATTTGCACAAAATGAAAGGGTTGAAGTCTTTCAACAATTTCGCAGGGAACCTCAAGTACGTTTATTATAACGATGTATCGATTTTGTACGAGTTGAAACAAAACAACCCTAAGGTCCACTATATTGGGGTTCTGGACCCGGAGTTTGAAGAGATCGATATCGAAGTGATACCAATAACTTATCCTTTCGCCACCTCCCATATTTGGTGGCCGTTGAATCAGACGAATAGTATAAATTTGATATTCGACTTTAAGACTAGTAAGAATATGGCGGTTTTGGCTTACAGTCAGATAACTTCTGGACAAGGCTATTGGGAGGTATGTATATTACTTATTTTATGTCTTTTGTAAAATATCGCTACATATACTTAATTGGGCAACTATTTATTGTCTTGGGATCATTTTAATTAACATTATAAATATGTATTTTTTTATTATAATCTATATATCAATATATTATGATAAAAAAATATAAAAAGTAATATGTTGCAAAATTATTCGATAATTCTAAATATGTGTACATTATCTACCATATAGATATAAATTTTTTATTATATTCCAAAAGACTGATTCAATTTTTGTATGTAAACGTATAGAATTTGAATATCTTTATAACGTAACTTTGTTTATAACATTTCAAAAATATTATAATAAAAAAAAAACTAGTTACCTCCTTCCTTAAGATGAGTTCTATTTACACATGTTTCACATTTAACAATAATTATGATAATTTATACGAATAAAATTAATTCTTGCATAACATAATGTATAGTTCAAATATATTTAACAAACATATTATATTATATTATCTGTGTCATAGACAACAGTGAACTGGCACTCTGTGTTCATCTAAAGAAATAATAAATTAAAATGATTTTATTGCTGTTATACATTTTTATTTATTATATGTTTGAATTATTATAAATAAAGTTATTGATTATTTTATTTTCATTTTAAACATGATAAAATTTAATATTAAAATGCGAAATTAATTAATAGAGAATGGAGTGTCTTAACACTAGGTTCTCTCTGCCCATCCTACTGTATGACGTAAAAAAATAAGATGCAAAATAAAGAATATATACATAAAAAAAATATGTTGATATTTAGCGTTTTGGGGAGACCATCATGACGAGTAGCAATCTGACTGATAACGCGGTGGTTGTGGGTTCGATTCCTACTCGTAAGGATGATTATATTTGATCTCTTCGATCTCTTCATTTTCTGTCAACACCCAATCTATTAAATATTAGGCATAAAGTGCGGAACGGACTGTAAAATTTCTCTACATACACTGACATATAAATATAAGGGTCATTTGTAGGCTTTTTTGATGTTAATATTAATTACAGTAATTCAATTATTTTAAATTGCAATTGTTATTTTGCTGCTCAACAAGCCAACCAATTTTGATATTTTTTTATTTTAAAATCGCTCTTATATTATGTGTTTCTTTCGCTTTAAAAATCTTAAAAATAAACAATACAGCTTATTATTATACTTAACTTTAAATATTGAATTTAATATTACAAATTTTATGTTTTTATAATTTTTTACAAACAAATTGGCTAAATATTTAGAATAAATCAACTTCCAGGTAAGAATGGTAAAAGAGGAGATCCGTTTCGAGTTAGTTCCGGACGTAGGTAAAAATGTGACTGTACTGAAATCAGTTAAATTCAACGTCAGCAACGATTGGCACAACGTCGAGTTAGATTATAGGAAAGGCAGAATTAAACTGACCGTCGACCATCATAATAAACACGCGCAAATGTTTGGTACGAATAAAATTGTATTTTGCATGGAAAATCGACTATTAACGAATAATCGAATATTAACGAATAATCGATTCTTATAAATCTTACAAAAAAAGCATGTTCTCACTCTTCTACTCTACTCTTTTCTATGTTATCTAATATAGATTACATGATTTCTTAATAGAGGTTTAAAAAAACTGTGTTATATTGAAAAATTAAGTATTACTTAATTTATCTTGTTTATGTTTTGACTATGGATTCGCATATTGTTTTTGGTTCAAATTAAATTGTAGGGGATTTGATTGAAACGTGCTTGGGTGAAATGTGTGACTAGTATCTTGAATAGACTCGGAAAACTTAGTCGTTAACGACTTTTTTTATTTTTTCTGAGTTAATTTACTTAAGTAAATTAACTCAGAAAAATACTATATTTATAAGACGTACATTTATACTTTAAAGCTTTAACACAACTTCGTACGCTAATCTTGCCTGTCTCCAGAACAAAGAGTAAAACTATAAAAAAACCCAGAATCATAAATTCAAATTTCAACACACCTGAAACACGATTCGCAAAAACTTACCTACTCACTGCTGACCTTGGAAATTAAAAAGTTTATCACGACGCTCAGTTTTTTATTTTATCTTTTAATGCCATTTAAAATTTAAATGTCAACTAATATTTTAACCTCGTTTAAAATACATTTTTATACATATGTAAACGTTATAACCTGTCCGTACTTAGCTCTTTTTATTTGTTTTTCTAAATAAACCTACATAATAATATTTTACAATTTTAGTATTCAGTAATCAATAATAGTTTTATTAGGTAAATAAATATAACTTTACATTTTACCTTAAATTTTTAGGACTTTAATCACTTTTAATTGTTTACTTACCTTGAAATGGAGTTAGGTGGCATTTAACTACCAATGTAAATAAAAAATATACTTAATATATACTATATCGTAAATAAGCGTCAATATTGTCTGATTGTCTGTTTCCAATTAGGTTTTTTTTTTATATTAGCACTATTTATATTAACACGGTCGTGACGCAGCGACGCAACGGTGTGACTGTAACGAGATGGTTGTGGGTTCGATCCCAACTCGAGGAAGTGAGATATATATTTACGTTTATATTTCCATTTCTTCGCTCAAGACAAAGCGCGGCGTTGAGTTCTGCCACTCAACACGCAATGCCTCCAAAATTGGGCAAAAAGAAATCCCTTTCTTCGGGGCGTCCTAACACGAGGTTTCCTCTGCCTACCCTGCTCTGTCTGGGATATCGTGGATAGCGTGAAGCTGATTTATTTACTATTTATACATAAAAAATCCCTGCTAATTTAAACTGACACGTTGCTTGTATAAATATCAAACAATTTTTAAAAGAGTTTTTTCTTCTTTTTATTTGCAATGAACCACTTTGCGGATGATATATTTTTATTGTATTTCATAATATCAGTAATTTACTTTAATAAATTTTTCTTTTCTATTGATTCTTTGTTTTATGATTCTTACTCGAGCATGTTGTATCATAGTAACTATTGAGTAATATAAAGCATGTTACGTAAGTTTTACATTTGTTTATTTTTGTACACAGGGTTAGATTTTCAATTACAAGATAAAATCGTTATTGGTAGCGGATTGAAATCCGCCAATTTAGGTCTAATTGGATGTATGAGAAACATAAAAATTAATGGTCTTCTAATTGAGCCAAGGTATGTAATTATTGTTTATTTAATATTATATAAAATTCTTTAAAGTCATTACCTGTTGGAAATGATATTTTTTTCACGACAGCGTTAATAAAAAAATTAAGGAAATTAAGTTGAAAATGACACGTTTGTTATTATATAAATGATGATAAACATTACGCAAATTTATTTATATTACATCCTAGGAAGCACACCTTATCCTATAGATAATCATCCTATAAATTTTTCACAATCATCTCTTTCCCTTCTTACTTATATTTTCTCACTATTTGCGGAAAATTGTTAAAGATATTCTTTTCTAAATCTGTCATACATTGAACAATTCATATGTTCTTATAATTATAGGTTTGTAATAAACACAGAACGTGTAGTAGGAGAAGTGGCGATAGATGACTGCAGATACGTAGATCCCTGTACTCGACCCAATACTTGTGAGCATGGCGGCATTTGCTCCATAAGGGAGGATAGAGTTATATGTAATTGTGATAATACAGGTAATGTGTAAAATTAATATTATATTTTTCACATTATTCAACAAATCTATAAAATCTATTAAAGACTCCATGATCTAATAACTTTTAATTGCTGTATATTGTTTATAAAAAAAATAGTAACTAAAATAAATATAGGTAAAAAAAGAATTAGATTTACATACAGATTTTATTTGTTATAAATTCGAGAAATACAACTATGTATAGATATTATAATATACATAATTACATATTGATGTTCATAATTACTGTCTTAGGTTATATAGGAGAAAACTGCCACTTCGCCACATTTCGTAAGACTTGCGAAGAACTAGCCCTCCTTGGTTATACAAGAAACGATGTGTATTTAATAGATATAGATGGCAACGGCAAGTTTCCACCAGCTCACGTTAAATGTGAGTTCCAGATAGAAGCAGACTCCTCTACCACAGTTGTTGAACATAATTTGCCTAGTCAAGTGGTAAGTTTTCTTAAAATATCTAAAAATTAATGATTAAAGAATCAACTTTAAATGTTGATTAATTAATATAAATTGCCTGCCATACATTAAAATACCTGAAAAAATTAATCTAAAACACACTGAAATATAAATCTAATATTATATTTCTCTATACCTGATACTACCAAGCGTAATAAAGCTATCAGGAAGAAAAAAATGGCTAAACTTTTCTAAATGTAGCCTATCAATAATCAATACTAGAAAAATGATCAATATTATATAAAAATTATTCACTGTCTGTGAGTGTTACATTATATAATATGTCATAATAAAGACCTGTTACAGTATAAGCTATTTGTACTAAATAAGCGAAGCGTGATTAAATATTAATATTTCCTCAGGACATCCGTTTAGCATCCGGCCAAGTTTTTTTGTCACTTTCCGCCAAATTTCCGCCAAAAAAAAAGTATTGCATGATGAGTAGCGGAAATCAACGCCGCGGTTTTACCAAAGTGCCAAAGCGACAAACCAAAATATTAATAAGTAATTATTCATTCACTGGTATAGGAATATTAAATAATACTACAATATTAAATAACATTTCCCCAGGACGTCCGTTCAGCTTCCGGCCAAGATTTTAGTTTTAAAATTAAATATAGAGAGTTCTCCGCGGAAATGCTTCAAGAATTAATATCGCATTCATTGTTTTGTCGTCAATACATCAAATATGATTGTAACATGGCGCCGTTGGAGCTACACAGCGCGACGTGGTTCATATCGTCATCCAATGACACTGTCGATTATATAGGGAATGTTAAACGGTGAGTGTTCTTGTGTCTTATTTTAACTAATCATTTTTAAGAGATACCAGTTCCATGAATATAATTTTTTTTTAAATCAGGTTGCACAGCAGGATAGGCAGAGACCCAGTGTTAAGGCATTCCGTTTTCCATTTTCCGCCGAATTTTAAAGACATTTTGTGTTGAGTGGCAGAACCCAACGCTGCCCTTTGTCTCGACCACAGAGCAAAGAAATGAAAATATAAATTTAATTCAAAAAATAATTTCCTCGAGTGGGGATCGAAACGACAGCCGGACAGACGCGCTTAAAGTCACACAATAATAATTTTTTTGATAACTTGGTGGAAAAAAATTACTGCAAATAAAATATATTGAATATAATAGCTAGAGCGAATACCTACAGCGTTAAAACCGCACACACCGCACGCGTTTTAGGGAAAAATAAACAAAATTGAAAATCACGCTGTGTTAAACCTTCTGATAATAAATTATACGATTTAAAGCGGTCCAAAGGCCTTGACCTAAAAGGGTTCAACATACAATGTATTAAAGGATACAGAAATACTGTACATACCCTCATTTACACCTTTTTGGATATTAATTTCAACCTTTAACCGTTTCACTAAATTACTTTACAATCCTTTATCCGTATTTAACGTTAATAAATCACGTGCTAATGTGACGATAATGTCGGTCCGTTATATCGATGGTTCCTCGGTAAAGTATCGAAAGTGAATATCGTAAATGTTTTTATTTCTGTTTCGAACTACTAAGAATAGTAGTTTTAAATTATTTATTTATAATTTTTTTCACGTGTATGTAATTGCAAACTACTCTTATTAGTAGTTAAAAAAAAGAAATTTAAAAAAGAATTAGAAATTTGCAGTCATACACTTTCGATACTTTACCTGGGGATCGTCGATATTATTCTCGTTATATACCCAATGCGAGGTGAATGTAATATGACCACATTGAGCAATTTTCATTTGAATCGCATTATTTTTATAATTATTTTGATGAAATTTCAGTAATTCTAGGTAATTTATCTTTTTTATTGCTACTTAGCGTCGATGATTTTGTTTTATTACTTTTATCATCCATCTCTCATCATAATAATGTTTCTCTCATAATTCACAAATTCAAAAGAACCCGGTCTTTTGGAAGGCTTGCGTGGGGACACAGGTCCAACACGTAGAGGTCCCTTAGAGAATATACAAATGTTTTACTGTGACGCATCAGCCGGGATCCATCTCTGGGTAACTAGTGGATTCAATTTCCACTCGGCAGAATTAATTATTTTCATTTCTCCACTTGAATAAGAATACCAAGCACGGTGTAAATCTCTGCGTGCTGGTGAGCAAGGAACAGTCTTACGGCCTCTAGGTTGTATTGAGCACTTAAGATATAGTAAGAATGCCTTTTATTGGGTAGATATATAATCTTCATCTCTACTTCTATCTCATATGAATATAATCACAAAATAATTTTAGTATAATTTTGTCTACATTATATCACTACTTTGATACGTTTTTAGTGGTTACTGCCCGTGCGGAGTAAACGCGACTTGCGTAAATCCAACACAGTCATGCAATTGTGATGCAAATGAAAACAAATGGCATTCAGATGAAGGGACTCTAGTGCATCCCAAGAGTTTGGGCATCACTGAGATGTTCTTTTTGCAACAAAAGGACTTAACTGAAGAAGCTCAGGGTAGAATCACTTTGGGGCCTTTGGAATGTGTTGAAACAAGTATGTATATTTTTTTTGTAATTTTAGATCGACAGTTAATATTATCTAAGTGATGAGAGGCCGTCGTGGCGCTGGGACATATAAATATGACTGTAACGCGATAGTTGTGGGTTCGATCCCCACTCGAGGATATGAATTATTTCGTATTAATATAATATATTAATTTCTTCGCTCTGACACCAAAGCAAAAGCTTGGCGTTGAGATTTGTTACTCAACTTGGAACGGAGTGTCGTAACACTAGGCTACCTCTTCCTACCCTGCAATAAGCGGATCTCTGATTTTTCTAAATATTTTATTTGATAAAAACAGACACACAACGCTACGTAGTAACATTTACCACGTCGCAGTCCTACATCGAGGTGCCGGGATGGCGGAAAGGCGATATAGCGTTTAGTTTCCGAACCACTGGTACCAGCGCCATCTTGTTATTCCAACCGCCTATTAGACCTAATTATCCGTCTTTTATGGTCGCTTTGACGAGTGGTAAGTTTTTTTTAAACTTGAACTATTTATGTATCTCAAAAAATATGAATATATTTTTTGTAATTTTTAATTGATCACCTTCAGCATTAGCTCAATAAAATAAAAATAAAAAAAGATAGAAATACAGTAATTATTAACAATTTACAGAACACGAACTAACATTCAACTTCACACTCAACACGGGTACTACAAGAAAACTCGTGATTAATTCCAAAAGGAAACTAAATGGCGGAGAATGGCACAAAATTTGGATAGATTATAATTTCTATCATGTCAGATTTATGCTTAATACTGAATATCAAATGCTTAATTTGTTATTAGAAGAGGAATTCGGTCCGTTCGAAGGTTCTATGTTTATTGGAGGGGCTACTGCGTAAGTATTAAGACTAATATTTTTTTCAGCTTCACGCTGTATCCCGCACACAGCAGGGGAGAGGGAACCTCGGTGTTAAGACACTCCGTTTCCCACTTTCTGCCGAATTCTGGAGGTATTGCATGTTGAGATAAAGAATTTCAACTAATCAAGATACATTAACAGTTACGACATATGATTTTTTTATTTCACAATGTTTATCCAACGCAGTTACGTTTATATACCAATAACGTAAACACATACTACTACAAAAATACTACTAAAGATTAAACATCTTTGAACTTTATCGACAATAACTACGTCTTGATTTCGGCAAAAAAAAAATATTATAAGCGTAAAGGTCCTGGAATTTCTGTACAAAGGAGAAAATTATTTAAGCATCTTTTTATTCAGCTGAAGCCTAGTATATTACTGAAGTTTTGATTTTTTGTTTGATAGTTTTTATATATTTAGGGCTAATTGTTATAAATTAACCCTAAATATATAAAAAAATAAATAAAAAGACATGTTTTTTTTTTGTATTAACTATTCATAATTATAAATTTAATTCACATTTTAATATTTTTTGATATTCCAGAGAACACCTAAAAAAATCAACAGTCCACCAAGGCCTGATAGGTTGTTTCCGCGGTTTAGTTGTAAACGGTGAAATTTTAGATATATACAGTTACATGTCCGTCCATCTGTCTGAGATCATCAAGGACTGCAAGCCCTCGTGCGTTCCCAATCCGTGCCAGAATAGAGCTATTTGTAAAGAGCTTTGGTCGTCTTACGAGTGTATTTGTAAGAATCCTTGGGCGCACTTGGGCTTACATTGCGAGGAGAGTGAGTTTGTTTGACAATATTATTAGTATCTAAATTATTGTGAAAATGTATTTTTGTTTTCGGCTTCATGCTGTATCCCGAATTTGTGGAGCATGTAGAGTAGGCAGAGGGAACTTAGTGCCAAAGCACTCCGTCATATAACTTAATACTAGCTATTATAATCTTAAATTTGATAATTTAAAATAACAGTTATTGTGTATTTTAAATGTAACATAAGAAATATTTACAAAATATATGTGTGTGTATTTTTTATCTTTAGACAAATCTACAAGGGTAGTTAAAGAGAATTTATTTAAGAATCTGTTTTTTTTTCCAGCCATTTTGTAGCCATTATATTTTCAAACCAAACCCACAACAACCACCATGCATTGTAATATATAGAATAGAAGAGTTATCGCTCTAAAACAAAGCGTTACACATTCTTTAATTACTTCCGCCTCGTTCGGAAATGTTTATTTACAAATGCAATTACCATTAGCATAACACGGCCTCGAAGCCTCGAATCTTAAACGAGTTGTACGGTCTTTATTTCAGTCGGTATTGAAACAATATATATATACTTCTCTATATTGTTAACTCTATAATATATCTCTTTATTAAATATGAATTAATTAATTATTTTGGAAGGTTCATATTTTTCTTGAGTGAGGCTTGAAAGTCTAAATTTGGATCCCTTAAAAGGAAACGAAGATTTTAATCTTTAAATTTTACCACCCAACAAGGTCTATAGTGATATATTAGCAATCTCTCTCTACTCTCCCATACTCCATAATATGTAAAATCCTATTATATATGTATGTATGTGTATAAAATTTGCAAGGAAATAAAATATTCACTGTCTCAAAAGTATACTGTTATATTATTGCTTATTTCCAATATTCACATCGATATGCAATATTGAAACACACTTTATACTATATTACCTTTTATTATATTGTAATTAATAATTGCATTTTCTAATAGAAAATGAAATAATTATATAATATATATATATAACTATATAATTTAATTTCAAACTAGTTTCACTAAAACTAATATAAAACTATCAAAAGCAAGCCACATTAAAACTTAAATATATTTGAAATACTAAAGAGTTCACACAATTATAAACTTTCCAGACATAAACGAGAAAGCCTTAACGTTCCAAACAAAAGAGGCATATCTCAAAAAAAACTATTTAGTAGATAACGCGACGGACGCTGAAAAGATCAGATTAAAGAAAATGATGCTTGAAAATGTTCTTATGAACTTGAGAACTTACGACGACAACGCATTAGTATTGTACGCGAACGACAATTTAAATAATTTCATACATTTATTTATACATAATGGCACAGAAATAATATATCTGTTCAACAATGAAGACGAGATCGTCCAAATGAATGTTACATATGAAAAAATAAACAAAGGTGAAAGTGTACAGATCGCCATCATAAGGACAGAGAATGCAACTACTTTGCACGTCAATGACAAAAATACAACTACTAATAAAGTTGCCAATTTGCTGTCTAATTATACGAATAAGCCGTGGCGGAATCCAGAAATGGGTGAGTTTTTTTCAAGTATACATATTTAAATTATATATTTTTTTATTTGCACCCAAGTTATTTTACAAGATTGACAGTATAACTCAATCCCTTCCTGAATGGGCTGGGAATTTGCTATTAATTGTCATGAAATATTTACATTTGTTGTATTACATTTGAAGTGTAATTTTTTAAACATATTCCAGTCTATGCGTGTATGTATATGACTATTTTAATCCGATCATGCCTCTACATTCGTTTTAACAGTAATTTTGAATATATCAAATTTATGGACTAAAAATATTTTGAAATTATTACTGTTTTATATTGCTGAAAAAGGTAATTAAAGAAAATCTGCAGCGTCTGTTACACGATATCATATATTTTGCAGTAAAATTGTAACATCTGTATACTATTATTTCTGGTCATTTCCATTTGGGGAGATAAATATAATATTATTATTATTAACAGTTTTGTTATTAAATAACTTTTTAGAAGTAATCCGGCCCCAAAGACCACCGGCACCCCCAACAGATTATTTCCAAATGAATTTAGGGGGTTACGACCTCTACTCCTTGCACTTAGCGCCTCGTGCTACCATACTCCCTCAAGGGGGTTACGTCGGCTGCGTGCGGGGGTTCAAGATTGCTGACCACGTGGTCGATTTATCGAAAAAAGCTCAACAGAATATTGAACAAGGTAATAGTTATGTCTTAAAACATAATTGTCAACTGTAATTAACCTTATATAATTAATTATATTAATGACAATACATTAAAATAAAAATTTGTGATCAGACAATATGGACAAATAACATATAATTTTTTTGTAAAAATAATTAACTAACAATATCAATGATAACATATCTTCTAATTTCTAGACTTAACAGGTGTATTGCCTGAATGTAATATGAAATGTGACTCGGAACCCTGTAAAAATGGCGGCGTTTGTACCGAAGACTTTACGAATCAAGAAAGTAGCTGCGACTGCGAACTCACTAGTTACTTTGGAGAATATTGTATGGAAGAGAAGGGAGCGGATTTTAATGGAGAAAGCATTTTGCAAAGGAAATTTGTTTTAACTGGACCTATAACAAGAGTAAGTTGAAAAATCAAAAACTTAATTAATTCTCGATTTTTCATTACATAACGGATTTCAACGTCACACTTTGTCTAAAATTGTTGGGATATTATTTTGAAGAAAAAAAATCATTAAATTACTTTTAGCTCACACATCGCGGACCTATTATTAAAATAATTTATAAATTGCACTGAAATATTATAATAACTTAAATGTCATAATCGTCCGACTCTAAATTTAAAAAGCTCATTGAAGGCATATGCAAAATACATTTTACACGTGTACTTGACTATATTATTTTATGACTATAATTTTAATTTGAATGTCACTCTAGACCTATGAACTATAGGGGCGGGGACAAAATAAATTACAAACATACATTAGTTAATTATATACTTATATTTAATCGTTTGTTTTATTAAATGCGCTTATTTGTTATGACTTACTGGTATGACTGGACTAGACAATATCTCAAAATATAAAAGAATAAGTAAAATTATTTGTGGTAAAATATATAAAAGCTCGGCGTTAAGTTCCGCCCACCGCAAACTTTGCTTTCAATAAGTGAAATATGAAAACTTGAACTATTTCGTAATATATATACACATAATAAATAATTTCTCACAATTAACAAATTTAGTGCCTTAAAATATAATTATAATTCAAATAATATCATTTAATCATATTTATTTCTGTTACTTGAGCGAAGTAGTTTATATGATAATTGTAATGTATATGTATAATAAAAATTATTAATCTCTTCATACCAACACCCAAGATAAAATTAATTAAGGAGGTTTTGAATAAAAAGTATGTTTATGTATTGGTTTTTTCTTTCAGGTAAAAATTAAACTAGCATTTTCCAGCAACGATCTAAGACAAAAGAACACAGTGCTTCTTTTGGTACAAACTGAAAACAAGTTAGTCTGTTTATTTTATTTTTTATTTAATCTAATAAGAATAAAGAATGATATTTTATTTACTTATAACTATTTATTAAAATATTACAACTATATTTCATCTATTGCCTATAATGATTGGAATTTAAATATTCCAATTTTCAAACATATTGAATCTACAGACGGAGTTACTACTTGCTGGTCGCGATAACCCAAGACGGGTACTTGAAGTTTGAGGAGGACCGAGAAGAAGCCACGTACGGCGCTGAAGTGAAGAACAGAAACTTCTTGAACGGTTCGTTTATAATATAATATTGATTAAGAAAAATGGAAAGAAAATTTAAAAAGTTTAAAATAAAACTTTCACTGTTATGATCAATATTTGTTATTATATATTGTGTGTTATTATTAGGTGCACGACACACAGTCTACTACACAAGAACCGATCAAGAAGCCAAGCTATTAATAGACAGAATAGAAGTGCCTCTAGAGAAACTGCCCCCGCAAGGACTATGGGAAGTAATGGACGTCGGCTCCAATGAAGTGCAGATCGGAGGTCTGAACACTACTGATCCGAGGTTGAAGATTTATAAGGGATATAATGGATGTTTGTCTAGTGAGTGATTCTTTTTATAATATAATAATAATTTCTGCATTATTAAAATGACCTTTCTAGTGGGAACTCAGAAAAAAGATTGCGTGCTGAATAGCAATAGCACGGCAGAATGAAGCAACAGGAAATGTTTATATGTTACAAAAAAATATAAGAATAAATGGGATTCCGTACATTAACATTGAATAGTTTAGTACTTTACAAATCGAACCCAAAACTATGACAGTCAATAAACATAATATAGTCGTTGAGCGCGCATGAGCAATTCGTTAATACCAAGAAAAGCAGATATATCGTTTCTACAGATTCACTACACCTATTGGCTTATATCAGATCTCACAAAATCGGAATTATTCGTTAAAAAAATCTTCATTTTTATGTATATTTATATATGATAGTAACATGTTCAACAGACATCGTGCTGGTGCTGAACGCGCATACGATGTCGCCGCTGGAGGAGTACATGCTGTTCACGCGCTCGGGCGCGGAGGCGGTCAACGCCGTCAATGCGCCCGGCGTGCGTGCCGCGCAGTGCTCCAGCGACTTCGACGACACCTGGCCCGTGCACCGCGAGCGGGATGACCGGGCTCACAACGGCAGCTTTCTCATTGTGAGTGAGCCCCTTGTACCTAGTAGCGACGTGAACGACGGGCACCGTTTTGGTGCTGGACGCGCACATGGTTTTGCTGCTGCAACATACTGCTGGCTCATACCACATACTACCATTATTAGTTGTTCAAAACGGCTATAAAAAAAATGCAATTTTTCAGTTTCGATACTTTACCTAAGTCCGTCAATATATGTATTATTATTTCGAAAGTCTTATGATTTAATTTCAAATAAGTTTCATGTTTTAAAATTATTACAATTATTTTATTCAATAATAATAACTATGAACAATCTAAATATTTGATTTCAGAGCGTCGACAAGACGTGGGTGGAGGACCCGCCGTCGCGCGCGCCCTACGACTCGCTGCACACGGCGCCCGACGCCGAGGAAGAGAACACGGACAAACTGTTCATATCTCTTATTGTTGTGTTTATATTGGGGCTGTGCTACACTGCGTCTCACGTCAGATATTTATGTTTTATATTTTCTCAATTTTATTGTAACTTAATATTATTCTTATTTAGGAAATTACTTTAGGGATTTTTTTTAGCAAATTATTTAACCGTAAAGATTAAATTTAGTTATAACAAGTTATAGTTATTAGTTAATAGTATATCAAAGTTCATGTTTCATGAGACCGTCGCGTCTTGACGCAGGCTTCGCACACAAATGAGAATGTATACGCAACGATCGTGCTTTCGATTCCCACTCACTAACCCTAATATAGCAATTTACTTTGGTAATAACGCAAAACGCGGCGTTAAGTTCATACATAATGCCTTCAGAATTTGGCGGAAAGTGGGCAACAAAGGATGTAGCGTGAAGCTAATGAATCAAAGTTTCACAATTAAAATATATCCAAACTAAAACTAAAAAAGCGTTTGTTTAACAGATGTGGAGAACACAAAAAGCTTTTAAAATGAGATTGGAAAAGGAAACAGATGAAAATATCATGAGAAATAAAGAGAAAGCGACGAAACTTCAAGAGCCTTCTGTGTCTTTTGTTCAGGTACCTAATTAACAAATATATCATCTTATCGGAACTGTGAATGAGAGAGACGATTGTGGTTTCAATTATCGCAATAAAAAGGGATTTTTTAATTTTCTCTCTCTCATAACATAATAAAGCGCGACATTAGGTTCCCCCATTCAATACGCAATGTCTGAAATCAGTGAACCGCGTTTTTTGACACTGGGTTCCCACTTTTCTCTGTAAACACGGATACAGCGCGCTAAAACACTACAAAATCACTGAGTACATTATAATATGAGAAAAAGGTACATAAATTAAATAAACAATTGAAATTGACATATCTTAATATTGTTATTTGTATGAATAAAAAACATAGCTCAACAAAGAAATAGAAGAAAACAAAGATGGCGACAAGAAGTCAAATGGCGTCGTCATAGAAGTACTACCAACGATTATTGTGGAAACTGAAGAGAAACCCGTCAGCAGACGCGGCTCGTTGCGGTTTAGAGGTAACAAGTATACATTTACAGTATGTTCCCAGGTTCCCTCTGCCTACCTGGTATGTGCGGGATACAACGTGAGACTAATATTTAAATATTTTTATTATGAAAAGCTAAAAAATACATATTATAAAAATAATTATATTATTTAAAAAATGTTATAAAAATTTTGTCAATGAGCCAATATTTTGACGATTACGTTTTAAATTTTAATACAATAGATATGGTAGACAAGGACATAGCGTGGGAGCCTTTGGAAGAAAAGGACGAAACGTTAGAAAACGAGGAAGAGGAAGAAGAAGAAGCCGAGAGTGCATCTTATGATGAAACAGAAGACGAACACGAGTCTGATGAAGATGAGAATGTGGTAAACACTTCTTAAATATTATATTTTAATGAGTCTATCGTGGCGCATGAGCAAAACGTGCGACTGCAAACTATGGTTGTGAGTTCGATTCCCTCTCGTGAATATAAAATATTTTTATATCTTAGCTCTGGTAACGAGGTAAAACGCCGCGTTGAGTTCCGCCACTCAATGCCCTTAGCATTCAGTCTAAATTGTGGAGCGAAAATACTCAATAAGAATCTCCATTCTTGACATAACTCCTGTCATAACACTAGATTCCCTCCCAGGTTCCCCCTGTACAAGATACAGAGTAAAATAAAAAAAATTTAAAATGAACTTAGCTTATAAATTTTACCATTACATATATATCATTACCATAGGGTACCACCCATTGAACCACGATGTGTTCAGTATTCATTCCGTGGTAAGTACTGTATCATTTAACCAATACAAACAATTGTTTTAATTCGTAGGATCCTCTTGAAAATAATGTCAATCCGATTCAGCGAAAACTGTCAGCTCACCTGTGTGCAGTGGATGAAGAAAATCACGTTGAAATAACATCTAACGCATAAAACAATAATCCTTTAAAGTAATATATAATTGTGTTGTAAAATTGCCTTTTATTTTCTTCTCAAAAAGTTGTCTCTTCGAAATTTTCATTACATATTTTTATTCGGAGTAGTCAAGAAGTGAAGTGAAGTAACAGAAACTTTTTGCGTTTATTCTTTATACGTATTTGTAATTTTTAAAAGTAGACGGTACAAAAAATTTACTTGTGAAATATCATTTCCACAGCATGTGAAAATTAATATTAACCACCACCCAAGTACATCAGGTCAGTCACAGTCTGTGCTGGGATAGTTTTATAATATCTAATTATTTGTCACTAATGTATAAGCAAACGTCTGATTATATATAAGAACAATAAATGCTATTATTATATATGTATTAATATACTTTTCGAACGTGAAAAGATTTATGATGGAAAAGTGAGTGGTAAGAGAGGTAAGGGAAGACCTCGGTTGACCTGAAAAAAAATCACCACTAATTTTTTTTTCTCTGCAGCCCTTCTAAATTTTTGATAAAATGAGTATATTAATATAAAATAAAAACGATTTTTGTTTCCACGTTATTTTGAAGATTTATAAACAGATAGTTTTAAGCTATTATATGATACAAAAGGCGTTCTATTGAGGCATATTGAAAATATAAGACACGAGCGCAGAATCAACGGTCGGACTGTATTTGCCAATTTTCTTCAAGAATATCTGAAGTATCCGTTGAAATATCTGCTGAACCACTTACAATCGCTGAACATAAAAGGTGAAGGCAAGTGGAGGGATCGATTTTGAAGAAATGAAATATATATATAATAATTTTTTTGATCGTCACGTCACACAGCAAACCGGCATTAAGTTCCGCTACTCAATACGCAATGCCTCCAAAATATAGTTAAAAATGGGCAATAGAATTGTCTTAACTCGAGGTTCTATTAGCTGCTTACGAGATATAGTGTGAAGTTAAAAAAACAAAATTAAATAGAATATACTCAAAAGTACGTAACAATCATTAAAATAAAACGAGAGATGGTTTTCTCCGAGAGATCTCCGAATGTGCGCCCATTTTCGAATACTATTGTGTACACGCTTATACATTTGCCGAAACGGAGTATTGACTCGTCTTGCAAGAGTTTTCATTATCGTTTTTAGATTCACTTTGCAAAACACGGCGAGCGTGTAAATGTACCATTGAAATATTTTTCTTTTAACTGTATTGTTTATGTTTGTTTGATAAAAACTATTAACGTTTATTTTACATCGTGATGACATTTTGTGTTTATAATAATTCAAATTTGTGTACGTAATTGTGATAAACATAAACGTTGCCTTTATTTAAAGACAAAAATAAAATTATTCATTTCTTCTTTATTTTAATGAAAAATTCATTATATATATATATATATATATATATATATATATTCTTCAATATTTTTGGTTTATATGTATATATATATATTTGTTATTCTACATCATAATTTATAATTATAAGCTATACCGATTTTTTTATTGAACTTTCCAATATTATGTATCTGTAGAGAATCGTTTATTTTCAGTGTCAAGTTGTAGTATCTGTTCGTTGTTTATGGATTACAAATTTGTCAGTATTTGATTTAAGAAGAAGGATCCATAGATTGACATGGAGGAAATTGAAAAAGAAAAATTAACAACTTTATCCTCACAATTGCTAGTGACGACGTTATGCCATCCTATAGAGTATGCGAAAGTTCTTATCCAGCTAGGATTCGAGCCATTGCCGCCCCGACGCTCTACAACACTTTTTGGTCGGCCTGCCATGATATTACCTAACGTCTTTCAATACATCAAGTTTATCAAGAAATCGGACGGCTTCTTTGGGTGCTATAATGGTCTATCTGCAAAGGTACTAGCTCTTGTCGCTTCGAGCCATCTTAGTTCAAGAGTTATGGACGCCTGTGGTATCGACCTCCCCGAAATCAACGATCCTCCTAATATAGTTACGGATGAGGAACCTAAGATTGAAGATTATTATAAGCTAGGTCGTCGTGATATGATTATGCACTCGGCGTCTGTGATAGTCTCATATCCTTTCCACGTAGTGTCAGTCAGGATGATGGCATCATTTATTGGTAAAGAGGAAGATTACAGTTCTCTGCTGGGAGCTATTGTATCTATTTATCGTGATGATGGTATACTTGGGTTCTTCCATGGTCTTATACCGAAGTTATTAGGGGATTTAACTTGTGTAGCTGTCACTGGTATATTGGCATACTATGTGAACAAATATTTGGTGAAAACAAAAGACCTGCGGTACTACACAGTACCATTGCTCACATTTGTCACTAGCACTTTAACTTATCCACTAATGGTGGTGTCTACTTGTATGGCTGTAGCGGGCAGCAGTCTGAGGGCTGGCAACCCCCCTCTGATGCCAGCGTATCCCTCCTGGCAATCCTGCTGGAGAGAACTTTTAAAGAACAAGCAACATAAACGCGGCTCATCTTTAATCTTTAGGTACTATATTGCACCCATTGCAGCTATGCAGTAATCACCTCTACACTAATTACAATTGCATTTATAAATTTGAGTTTATTTGCTAAGTGTTATTCCATATCACCAAAGTAGGTATTTTGAATTCTTGTAGAGATTATGCAATGATTACTGTAAATAATTTTGTATAAATGATGTATTATGTGGATCCTTTGCTAGAATGTCGAGTAAAGGTGTGGTTATATTTAATAAATATATTTTGTTTCATGTAAGTGTTATTTATTTTAGTGTGTGTTATACAATGAAAGACAAAAAATGTTGCAATCACTTTAATTTAGCAATAGTTTGTGCTTTGATAAAATCATTTACTAATTTTTTTTCTAGCATTCCAATAGCTCTCCTATGAAGGGCAGGAACAGCTTGAGCGCTTCCATTTTCTTGTTCGAATTTCATAAAATCCATCCAAACTTCAATATTATTTTTTCCATGATGCTGAATTAAGGCTTCGTAGCATTTTCTAATGTTTTTTACTAAAGGCTTATCTTGTTCCATTTCAATTTCAATCATTACTTTATGTACATCTTCTTGTGTGGGTGGTGTTTTAATGAAGTCTTCATAAACTTGCCTTGCAGCTTTAATTCCATTATGCTCATAAATTTTCTTCAATAGTTTTGGTTTTAATGATAATAGAATTGCGCTTTCACATATCTTAAACTTATTATAACAATTTTTAAACTGAAATAAAGAGAAAAGAAATAATATGTAAGTGTAATCTAAACAATGATAAATTATAAGCTCTATAAAGTTAGAAAGAATACATACCACAATATTTGATTCTACATTGTCAAGCATATAATTCCAAAGGGCTATCATATCATCTGATTTCAAATATTTACTGGCTTCTTTTAATATTGATAAAAGTTCATTTTCATCAGATTTAAAATGTTGAAGCTTTTCCTCCCATAGAAATCGGTAATGTGGTTTCTTAGCTATAGCTGCATCCAAAATCTAAAACAGTGAACATTCAAATAATATATTTATTTATATGATAATCTGTACTTCAAGTACAATAAAATTAAAAAAATAAATCAACTCAAAAGACTGAATAGACTAAAGAGTACTAGTATAATATTTACTTATCTTTCAAATATTTAAATTCAAAATCTATTTAGGAAAAAATCTCATCAACTAAACATATAAAATTAAATGAAGTTATATTACGTTTTTAAATTGTTATTTCGCACTTAGGAAAGAAAGATACTTTTTTTTGAAACAAAATCCCACTACATTCAAATTTTCATGTTTCTAAAAAAGTATAAGATATTCCATGTTAACATGCTATCTAGACATTAGACAAACTGATTCATATCATACATTTTCCTGTACTAGCAGAAAATCAGTGTTGAGCTCCACCATTCAACATGGAAAAATCATCAATCAGCAAGATGTGTAACACTAGGTTTCCTCTGTCAAACTTGATGAATGCAGGATACAAAGTGAAACAGTTTTTTTTATTAACAGATAACTATTGTAATATGCATAGGTTTAAACTCACTACAACAAATTCATCGCTTGATAGCTCATCTTCTAATTTCAACATTCTTATACCAAATGTGTACATTTCATTTGTCAATAATGCATTTTCGTGGCCATAATGCCATGCATGTTTAACAAAACAAATTTTTTGTGAATCATTATAAGATCCACTTAGTCCGAGTAAGCCATGTATGTATTTTGTGCATAGTTTCTCATCAGGGAACTGAAATAATCAACAGTCAATCAATATTAAATTTTAACTGTGTGAAAAAATAGCAATGTCATTAGTTTTATTATTTTGATTAAATATACTGAGATTATAATAAAAATTATGTATAAATATTAAATAGTATGTTTCAAGTTTTCATATCAACTCCTCAACATTACACATTTCCTCCTTATAGACAGGCCGGTACATTTGTAAGTCGTCTAGTGTTACACGAGAGTTGTGATCAGGCGCCCATTTGAAGCGCCCAGTACACTCATTTGAATTTTCTTTTCTATAAAAAAAACAACAAAATTGTTTAACTTAAAAATAATACCTGTCGCAAGGCTTCTTCATAAACTCCTATGTAATTATTAATATCTTTGGGGTATTCCCCTTCACTATCCACAAATTCTTCAATTTCTGACCAGTGGCAACCCTAGAATAAAAGTTTAAAATTAAAAAAAAAGCACTGTTTATTTCTTAATATATAAATAAATTAAAAAACTTACCTCTAATTCTTTCATTGCAATAAAAGACCAAACATCCTTTTCTGTTCTTTTTTCCCAAATTTCTGCTTTAATAGAATCTGTGATTGAACTAGCTATTTCATATTTTAAAGAACAATCACACAATTTGAATAAATAAGCCACATCATGTATATTTTTTAAGCCATTTTTCCAAACAACATCTGCTCTTTTCAAATATTTTTCCTATATTTAGAGAAAACAAAAAAAAAACATTTTGAGTTATTTTAAACATAGATGAAATGAATAAAACCTCCATTCTCTAATTTTGTCTGGACAGACAGGCTTTATTAATTTGTTTTACACTAATTGTTGCCTGCAACTGCACTTACTGCACATTATGACCCTTGCAAATAAACGTTTTTCACACATTGAAACCTGTAGCAGGTAGGTAAAAGAGACCTTAAATTCTCTGTACTTTCTTTGTCTTGGCTTTCCACTTTGAATTTGAGAAATAGTATAGTATATAAAAACATAGTTTTGTTTTTTATATAAGCAATTAATTTCAATTTAAACTTACTCTTTCCTCTTTATCTTCTGTTTTAAAGCCAATCATCAGCTCAATGTCAAACAAGTCCAAATAAAGTAATTCAGATTCAGGGTGTCTATGGATTCCTTTAAGAAGAAAGTCTCTAGCATTGTCTAGATTATCTTGCTCCTTGCTTTCCCACTTGCTGGCCATTTGCCATATTTTTGGTTTATCTCCATGAATCTTTAAAAAATTTAAATAACATTAATTTGTTGAATATATCATTACAAATTACAATGAAATATGTACAAGCATTCCACATTGAATATAGCGGGCGAGACAAAGAAAGTTAAAATTCTCCTTCCTCTGTCTCTTTGCTTAATTCAAGGCATTGCATCTTGGGAGGGGCTAGGCATTATGATACACTTTGTTTTGCTAAGGAGTATAATGTAATACCAATTATTGAAGCTGTTATGGTGCAGGGGCACAAGTGTGCAGCTGTAAGCTCAATATCCAAAATGAAATCAATATTAATATTTTGATAGGATCAGAAAATAATATTAAATATATAATTCCTTATATGTAAAACATAAAAAACAAGTACCTGTAACATCTGGCCTAATATAGCAGATACAGCATGTTGAAAACCAACACTTTGGCAAAATTTTATATACTCGAAATATATAGTCACATCCTGAAACCTAAATATAAATTGTTTGAATATTTTATTTAATCGCTTAGTTATTGCAAATTCAATGTCCCTTTTCTTCTCAGTCAATTTTGCTTGTTTTCGCCTTAATGAAATATCTTCAAGCAGAGTTAATTCATAAGCTATATATTGAACAAAGTCATCTTTTTCTTTTATCCTACGTTGAATGCGATACTCAAATTCTTTTCTTTTTCTTGAAATGTCTCTAAAAACAATAATTAAAAAATTGCATTTAAAATAATAGTAATAAATGTAAGGTTTTTAAATTTAGACACACCAATTGGTTCTAAAAAAATAAATTACAAACTTGATTTCATCATCGTCGTAAAGATTTGTTCGTCGCATTTGCTCTAATTCATTTATCATACCCTCAATACGTTGGTTTACTTGTTCTGCCATCGTGAATTTCTTTTATTTTTTATTTTAATTTATCAATACAAAACTTTTATACACCATGTGACATCAACATAATATAATTATTAAGGTTATGTTTACATTCACGAACTTGACAGAGGTCCACAGATAATTTTTTTCAAATGGACTTTTTTGCTGTTGATCTAGACTGGACTTGATAGCGTCACGGACAGACCACAGATAATATATATTCCTATCCTAAAAAATAATTTTCAACCTACTGTTAAAAGGTGATAATAGAAACATTTTTACACTGTAAGTTAGCTTTTTTTTTCTCATTGCTTCCGAATTTAAGTATAAAAATATTTTATATTGAAGTATGAATTAATACTCAGTTTACGATAAGTACGAAGTAAAAGTGTTTTAATATTTATTATATGCCTTAAAATAAAAAAAATCATTTTTGTTAAGACTGATAAGGTCAATGAAGGTGCCTATATATAGAAAAAATGTTAGGGTTACTACTGCTTCGATATAAAATGAATGCATGATATGCTTTTTAATATTTTCATTTCTTCGCTCTGTTGTCGAGGCATAGCGCGGCGTTGAGTTCCGCCACTCAACACTCAATGCCTTCTGAATTCAAGTTAATACAGTATCTTCAGAAATATAAAAATGTTGTAATTATTTGTTTATTATATATATAATATTAAAAAATAAGAAATAATATTTATAGGGTTTAACTTAAGTAATTGTATTGTTCGGGTACAGAGTTCGGGCAGAAACATTTTTAAAGAACTATATAGCATAGTACAACAATTGTAATAAAATATATAAACTCAATTTATCTTGAAATAATGCAGATCACCAAATGGCTACAATAAACTGCGATGCACACACCATCGTCAGAGGTAACTTACTATTATTTTATGATATTACTTTATTTTTTGATATCATTATGTTTTTGATATATTTTTTTATGATATCACTTTTTAAGTGATCTTTATCTAGAATTAAGATATTTGTAGACACAAACATTATTTCTTTGGTATGAATTTTTTGAAAATTAAATAAATGTTCTTCAAAATTGTTTTATTATAAAAGTAGTATCTTATTTACAATAACATATTTACGAATAAAAAGTATGAATTATTGAAACCATGCTAATTATAATTAAATAATCCTAATTCTTTCATAAAAAATACATATTTGTTAATTATAGGTGCATGTTTATTGAGGAAATTGTATTAAATATTATTAAAGAGAAGCCGTCGTGGCGCAGCGACACAAGGGTGTGACTGTAACGCGACCACCCGAGGAATTGAAATATTTATTAACGCTTATATTTTAAATTTTTCGCTCTGGTGTCGAGGCAAAGGGCGGCGTTGAGTTCTGTCACTCAACACGCAATGCCTCCAAAATTCGGCAGAAAGTGGTGAACGGAGTGTCTTAACAGCATGATCCCACTGCCTACCTTGCTGTGTGCGGGATACAGCGTGAAGCTGATAAATAAAAAATATATATTATTAAAGACCCAAGTTTACATAAAAAGTATAAAATATAAAAATAATTACAACAACTTATTTATTGTTAACTTAAAACCTATATTAATAATATTTTTGTCAGGCCTATGTAGGTTGTTAGGTCCCATATGACACTTCATTCCCCTGTAATTGTCCAAATTCATGAATACTGGGTATTGCTGGCGAAATTCAACGCCAATTTTGTCTACCAATGCAAAATGAAAATGATTCGTTCCCAAAAGACGAAACATTATTTAACCATCGCGTATGTGGGTGGGCGACCGTCCTTATTCATAAATACGATAAAAAAAAATTATCTGGCTGTAAATTTAGTGACGCCGCCATCACAGTGCTCAATCATTCCTCTTTCTTTAAAACAACTTAGCCACGTTTTGGAAAATTGTTTAAAACTTTCCCTTTCTTCGTCCGTTTTCGATATCGGTGTTACATTAATCTCGGGAACACATCGTCCAAAGTTGATAGCTGGCAGCCATACTTTAAAATCTGAATCCGGTGAATATTTAAATATGTCTTGACATCCTTCTAAGTTTATTTGGGGTATTGGAGGTTGCCTTTGTAATAGTTTCTTTAATGCTATAAAAGTTAGGTTATTTTCTTTTAGTGTGATTGATTGCAAATGTTTAGCTCGGCCGAGGGATCTGAAATTAGATATCAAATGAATCTAAATACGTTTCGTTGATTTAAAACGTTTTGAAGTTAATATTTAAAAAAAAAGAAGTTAATATTCAACATAAAATTCAACAAAATCAAGTTATTTTCATAAAAGTTATCCCACTGTTACCAAAAAATGTTGCAGAAGTATTACATGCATAAAATAATTAATCTTTACCTAAATATTCTCATAAAATATCCATCAACAAGTTTACAATTGGACAAGCTGAATTTCCTTATTTTCAATTCCTTCGCTTTATCCATAAAGATCGCTACGCACGACACGACATTACCGTCTACACAAACATTATCCAACTCCAATTCACTAATTATATTAACATTTAAAACCGCCATTAATCGACTCACAAAATCTTGTTTTAAAGCATTATTACTCATATCCAATACTTCCAGCGTATCAAAATTAACTTGACTTCTACTCGGTTCAAACACAGCATGTTCTGTTATATTACAATTATTTAATTTTAAACTCTTTAATTTAATGTAGAGGCTCAGTTTTAATATATATTTAAAACCTTCGTCATTAATTGAATTTCCACATAAATCTATATCTTCCAACATTTGACATATAGGCCTTGTTGATTTTTCGAACACGCTGTACAACGTTTTAATCCCTTCACATGTTATATTATTTTTGCTCAAATTCAAAACTGTTAATTGTTTTAATGTACACATACAATCCGTCAAATACTTAACTCCTTCATTGCCTAGATTATTATTAGATATCATTATAGCAGTTATATGAGTTTGATGTGTTAAGGCTCTGAATAAAGGTCGTATTTGTATTGAGCTTAGGGTTTGGGAACCTAGTGCTAGTCTTTTTGTAGTGTGACATCGACCTATCGCTTGTTGTATTTCTTCAGAAGGTGCTAAAAATGTAAAGAATAATAATTAATATTAATAAAAAAGAATATACTTGTGAGAGCATATTATTCGTTATATTTATCTATAATATAAAAATAAGTCGAGTTTTCCTTCCTGACGCTATAATTCCAGCAAACAAAATTCAGGAAAATTTTCAACATAAAAACAGCCAGTCAGTCAGTTTTATATTCCTACTTTTGTTTTAATTTTTTGTTTTATATTCCTACTTAAAATGTAAGTAGGAATATAAACTAAAAAATATAATATTTCTTCGTCTTTTAATCCCTAAACGAAATGTTACTAAAAACAAAGCCATACAGGCGAAACGGAGTTCGCCGGGTTTGCTGGTAATTAGATAAAAATAAACGCCGCGCTTTGCTTTGACACCAGAGCAGAGAAATGAAAATATAAACGTAAATAAATATTTCACACAAGTGAATAATTATAATAAGATCCTTACAAATTTACTTATTTTATTTAAAAACATCGATTTATCTTGTCACATAGAATACAATGAAACGTTTTCAGTCTCTTGAAGAATTAATGACCAATATCAATTTTAGGCTTTATTTTCATTTCATTGGTAAACAAAAACACTTATAACATAATTTTGTGTTATAGGTGTTTTTGTTTGTTTTTTAACTTTTTGATGGTAACTTCTACAAGTCAGATTTAAGCCCAGATTATTTTTAGTCACACGCTTTATCATGGGATAATATGGATATGGATATAACTGGGTAGTTCGAGATACACTTTTGTTAATATGTTATTATCCAACTATTTTCTGAATTACGAAAATAAAATACTAAAAACTCACAAATATCTAAAGCATCACAACACTCCAAGTATCTTTGTTCCGCTGGCGAGGCTTTGAAGGTTGTAACACAAGTGTTGAGTTCCGGTGATGATAGCACTAAGCTTAGTGGATCTTCCTCTGAGAGAATCGCACCATCTGACGTTAATAGACTAAAGATCGGCCGAAGACCTGTTATTCTGATAAAAAAACATTTTTAGGTATTAGATTAATATTCATGTTTTTGTATCACACTGTATCACCGCATATAAGAGACAAAAACATAAAGAACTTACTTATAATATCTAGATTTTACTTCCTCAACCAGCCAGCTGATTGTCAATTTATTTATTGTTTTCAATTTCAAAGAAATCAAAAGAATTTTATCTTCAATTTTAACTTTAACGGCGGCCGGTGGCATTATCTGAGTCTGCATGGCTCTACCATTTTTGTTTTGAACTATACTAATAGGCTGTATAACATTCACTGGCTGAATTATACTAGGATTTATATTTTGCACTATATTAAAACCATCGTTGGAATTAGAAAATGAGTTTTCCATTGAGAATTTTCTTGAAAAAGATGTCGTTTTTCTTTCCCTTGTAAATTCGGTGTCACTCCCGCTATTGCTGTCTACAGATTTTCTTCTTTGAAAGCCAGCTTTTAATAAGGTACTTTGTCTTTTCCACCGTCTTCTCATATTATCTCTGGTATCTTTTGTTTTAGAATCATTGAATTCTCTAGAAATATGCCGTGAATCGTCAATGTTTTTAGGTTTTATATTTTCATTTATTTTCAATTGATCAGAGTCTGAGCTATTATCGCTTACAACTAACTCACTTAAGCGTGATTTCTTTTTAAACTGGCTATTATTATCTATCAAGGGGTTAATTCTGTTTATATTATCTATGCTCTCTCTTAGGCTGTTTATGGATGTTTTCTTAGCTATTACAGTCAGAGGATCGCTTAATTTCCTTTTTTTGGTTCTATTCATGATTCCCATATCATCATCTAACCAGTCGTCATCAACTTCTTCTGGAGCTAATAAAGCTGGTTTTTGATTGTGTTTTTTATTTTCACTCTCAGTTACTTCCATATTTCTATTTCTTATAGCTGACATTGCACTTTTATATGCTTTGATACCTAGTATAATACTTTTGTCACATTTGTCTTTTTCATCATCAGAAGAATTAGAGTCAGATGGAAAAGCAGTTTGATGCTTTACGTTTTGCGACAAATCCAATTCTTCGTCACTTTCGTCGTTTATAATGTTTCGTCGTTTAAGTGCAGGTGAATATAGTTGTTTTAATTGACTTGTCATTTTTGAAGTACTTGGAGGTGTCATGTCTTGTATGGGTTTGACTGGTGTTTTAGATTTAGATCGTCTATCCGCCATATTTTGTATTTTATTGTATATACCATTGTACAAATATTCTTCGTCTTTAGTTAATATGGTGCCTGTACGCCACTTTTGTAACACTTGCAACGGGGTTTCACCAAAGTCAGTTTTTAAAGACGCAATGGCGCCTTTTTCTAATAATAAATTCACTACTTCTAAATGGCCATTACTTGCAGCGTCATACAGTGGTGTTATTCCTGAAATATTTTACGAATTTAAGTATGTTACTGGTGTTTCAGAATTATTGGGAATATACTGCATTGCATACATTATCGAAAAATACACTACGATCATAAAATTATTACGTTACATAGTAGATCTCATACAATCACAAGTGAGACCACTTAAAAATACAGATAAAAAATAATATAAAATAAAAACAGAACAAGCAAAAGCTTCCAGAGTTCTGGACATGCTTTAAGCATTTCCAGATGATAATTAACGATCCTCTATAATTAATATTAATGCCATTACTGTCCAATACATTAGCATAAAGTAAATCTTTATGACAAATAATACAAGGTTTGATAAAATATTTTTTAGTTTCACACTACTCGCATTTCCCATCTCGCACACAGCATTATATACATATAGGCAGAGTGATCCTACGTTACAGATCGTGCATCGTGGAGTAGGTTAAGCAGGAAGGCAGACCTTTGCAATATATAATACGCCGGGATTAATGCCAGGAGGAAGAAGGCAGCGGGAACCTAATTTTCATATACTATTCCCATATTTCTAGCGAAATTCTAGAAGCATAGCGTGTTAAATAGCGGAACTCTCTGCCGTAATTTGCCTTGACACCAGAGCTGCATAGAAATAATACAAAAAAGAAGCGAAGTTGAAAAATAAGTATGTATAATTTGTCATTTCTATTGGCATGGCAATAATTGAGTATAATAATTATTATCAAGTTTCATGTACATAGGCCAATCATGGCGCAGAGGCACAAAGTGTGACTGAAAAATCGAGTTGATTGGGGTTCGATCCCCACTCAAGGAGATGAAATATTTATTTAAATTTATAGTTCCATTTCTTCGCTCGGGTGTCGACGCAAATTGCGGCGTTGAGTTCCCTCACTCAACACGCAATGCCCCCAAAATGCGGCAGAAAGTGGGAACCAAAGTTTCTTGACATTAGGTTCCCTCTGCAAAGCTTGTATGTGCGGGATACGGCGGGAAGCTGATATATAGATAAAAAAACGTTTATCCTCACCATCACAATTGACACCACCTCTGTCATTAATACTAGCGCCACTATTAACTAATATATTAACAATTTCCGTATGTCCGTGTATACAAGCCTCGTGTAGGGGGAGCCAGCCGGCATTGTCCCTAATGTTTAATGGATGACCTTTTGCTATTAAACGTTCAACAAGTAATTTGTTTCCTGATATGCATGCCTGGAAATTAACAAACCGTCAAATTAGAAAAAATATTTTTTCTTGGTGCACTCTATATTCCACACATAGCAGGGTAAGCAGAAAGAACCTGGGAACGTATTGTGAAGTGTGGGAAGTAATATGTAGAAAAATGGGACACTATTTACAATCCACACTATTAATATAATACTTACGACGTGTAATTGTGTTTCTCCTTTCATGTTCTTCTTAATGGAGTAACCCTTGCCTCGCCTTCGCGTTTCACGTTTTTCACTTATAACTTCTTCATTTGTGTCTGATAGATCTAAAACAAAATAATAATTAAACAGTTTGAGCAAGGTATTTTTTATTTAAATTGAACTATTTTGAAACTCAAGGAAATGAAAACGGAAACGAAATGAAAACAGTCGTTATTGAGTACCTGAGCTGGATTGTAAACACACAACTATCGTTAACCACAGACACAGATTTCTTTTTTATTTTACACACCTCTTTTATTTACACAATCGTTATAATTTGAAATACATTAATTTGGCTCTCATGACACAGTAGGTACTCAACTCAAAATCCGACTGTGAATACAACACAGGTCACGCTGTATCTGGTAAAAAAAGCACAGCGCGAGTACTGTCACTTATAGACTGAGATCCCAGGGCCTCCAGAATTACATCATTTTATTAAAGCTGAAATTTTGAGGATTAATAGTCTAATATATAGTTAAGACTGTATGCATACTCTCTTAACTTGAAAGTGGGGACCTTTCAGAGATAGCGCCAACTTAATGTACATATCCAGCTAATTTAAGCAGAAACGCTCGTTTTTAAATATGTTTTTGAGAATTATATAAAAAATGTATATTATCACCAGACTCTTTACATGGGCCTTTACTCCTGCCAGACGTCCGTCGTAGTTTAAAATTGTGGCAAATAACGTTAAACTACCAAGCTTTAATTTTTTTTAAACAAAATGACATACCAGTTAAATCATCAAGACATATATCATCACCGATGTTCGTATCATCATCACCACCGGCAGAACTTTGTTCATCTTCAGAATGTTCTAAATTGTCGAAGTCGTCATAGCCCAGAACTTTTAATTCACGTTTGGTATCCTCCATTTTGTCATTTTCATTTAATTCCTTTTGATATTTCAGTAGATTTTTTAATATTCGAATTTCATATTTGTTTTTATTCCATTCTTTTGCCTGCGAAATTATACAATTTTAATTATAAGTTTAGGTACTTTAATTTGTGACTTTGCTGTTTATTAGCTCCTATTTATATCTTGTTAGTTTAATAATATCTATATTTTAAAAAATCTATATTTACCTACCATAATACCATTACGACATTTTAATATAGATTTAATTTATATTTAATATCATCTTTACTTACTGCTATTCTTGCATCATGGCAAGCCTTTTCAATTTGATCGTAAGGTTTTTTAGCTAAAAATAATACTTCTGCTATATTATACAGAGTTGTATAAGCTTCTTTTGGAACATCCTCTATAAGCTCATACTCTTTGTAGTAATAAACTAAAGCTTCATTGTACAAGCCCATGTCTTTATATGTTTGGTAGAGACTGAAAATAATTTTAATTGTAATAATAGTATTTTACAGAGTTTAGATTTTTTCTTTTGTTAATAAAATATTGTTTCTTCATTGAAAAAAAATATTTGAACTAGAATGCTACAGATCCACTTTTAATTTGTAAAAAAATTGGTTTACAATTAATTATACAGGTGATTTGATCTCTTAGAGGGAGATGAGATAAATAAATTGATAAACTGATATAAGTAAGATTGGGTTGTTTCCAACAATTTTTACCCAATTTATAGCATTCCCTGAATATTCACCAAATATATGCCAGTGAAACAAAAGGAAATTAAAGTAAATTTCAGAAGTTGCGATAATCAATTGTTATATCAAAATGCTCTATGGAGATAATTTTAAATGATTTATTTTAAACATATTCTCACTTTCGCTTTCCTCTTTCAACTGATGCCAAATAAATGTTATTATATCTATTTTTTTTGCAATTTTGTTTTCATATCAGAGCAAGGAAAATGAAACAAGAATTTAGGCAGAAATGAGATTATACCCACAACTATCGCACTTACAGTTTGCATCACTGGATCATCCCACATTATAAAACATATTATAATACTCACCTGACGTAAATAGGTATCAACGTCTTTCCACAATCACCAGCCATTTCTGCATGTTCGAGCATTTTTAAATAATTTTCAACTGCACTGGAATAATTCTTTAAATGACAAGCTCCATCTCCTAATTTCTCATATAACTTCTTAAATGTAATATGGTCTGAGGGATTGGTTGATATAAGTAGGTCCTCTGTGTAACATATTGCTGCAACTAAATTATGGATAGATAAATAAGTTTTTTTTTGTATATAATATATTTAATATATCTACATAAAATAAAAAAAAATGTATTATAAGAGATTAAAAAATATTGTAATAATATTAACAATCAATATGAGTATTATGCATGCATATGAATTAAATTTATATCTAAAAGAAACTATTGGAATACATATTGAATTCATGTTTTCTTACATTTTATGGTATTTAAAAAGTAATTTTGTTAACTTAACATCTAACCATACAAAGATAAAAATGGTGTCACTATTTCAGACATGTATTTCACTATTTATTATTATTAATAAAATTAGAAATAAAATAATTATGGGCATAATTCAAAAGTATGAAACAAAGTAAAGGAACCAATAAATAATCACCAACCAAAAACATGGCTAATTATTATTTATGGCCTTACTATGGCCTTGTGTGCAGTGTCTTGTAGAACTCTGCAAGACACTGCCCACAAACGCCGTAGTGGAACACTGGCACATCATCTAACTTTTAAACTCGATAGTTGTGGGTTTGTTTGCAACTCTGGGGAATAATCTATTTTAATGAAGCTTGGCATTAGTTCTAAAGGTTAACAACCAATATGTCGGAAATTTTTCAGTGCTTGGGGATTGAGATGTATTAACATTAGGTTCTAAACTGTGAAGTTAAAAATAATGACACATGTGTAGACTCACCAACTTTAAGATTTGACTCAATATTTTCCCTCTCCTCTTCATCAGGTGTTTTTAATTTCCAAGCCTTCAGTAAGACTTGCTTAGCACTCTGATAGTCTGACATTTTACATAATATATCTGCTTTTGATGACAGAGTCTCACATGACTTTAATACCTATAATTATAATTTTTATATTTAATATATTTTTATGTAAGTAAACAATGAAAAAAAACTGTCTTAATATCATAAAGTAAATAAAATATTGCTGCTCATTAGTTAATATTGTTAGTTAAAACTTTTGTGGTTTACATTTTGAAACAAAAATTATTAGAAAAATGACAATTTACAATTTTGTTATAATGTAGTAATATTATATAAGTACAGCACTGAGTTCCACCGCTCAACAGTGTTTGTTACTACCCTGTAGTCGAAAACAGTACATTTTTAAATATATAATTTAAATATTAATAAATACCTTATCTTCTAATCTGCTAGCAACTTCTAAGGCTTTATTCAAACAACTTAGAGCTTTTGCAAAATCCTTTCTTTTATTACAATGCAGTAGAGCTTCAGTAATATAGCAATTATGAAGTATTTCATATAAATCATGATTTCCACATATATTTATCGCCTTGTGAATACAATCTATAGCTTTGTCTAAAAACCCTAAGTGTTCTTGTACTACACCAATATTAAGCAAAAGACGTGCTCTCATATCCATTAGTTCTGTCTTATTTATCTTACCATTTAATCTAAAAATAATACAAGACACAATTATAATGATATTAGAAGATTTTTATAATTGTTACAAGAGAATTTTGTATGAAATCTTACTTTTCACAAAAAACAAGACTTTTCATAAATGCTTTTTCTGCAGCATTCAATGAAGGTTTGGCTTCCCTCTCATCCGAAGAACTTTGGCCTTGTAATAAATATATCCTACCTAAGGTTGCCATAGCTCTCTGTTCTTCTACTAAGTTACTAAGTTCCTTTGCAACAGCTAGAATAATAATTGTAAATGGATAATTAAAAAATGTATACTGCATATATATAATATAATTATAAAACATATTATTATAAAATTCAGTGCAAATTAATCTTTTCATTGATGACTATCCAAGAAACTATTAAAGTAATTTGTTTATAATTTTTACAAGTGACAATTACAAAATATAATTAACCTAGATGACGCTCTTCATATTTTAGAGCCTTATCAAATTCTGCCAAAAGCATATACATTTCGCCTATCATTCTGTTACATGTTCCCCATTCCATGCGAAGACCGAGCTCCTTACAAACAGCAGCCTCATTTTTGTATTCATCAAGAGCATCACTATAACGTGATTGTTTATAATAATAAGTAGCTAAATCGTTAAAAGCTTCGATCAAAGCTCGTTTATTGCTGCCATTTAATGCTTTTTTCTTCTTACGAATAAGTTCTGAAATTAATTGGTACAAAAATAATTTAAAAAGCTATTTTGGCGTAATTTAGGAAAAGTTATCAAAAGCAATTGATTAAAAATGTTTTACTTTCTTCCTCCATGAATGAAAAAATTGCAATTATCTCCTTTTATACACTTATTATACACACTGATATTTTCTCGTCAAATATGATACTTTATATTTAGAAATTTACGAAACAAGCGCGTTTATTGATATAAGTTGAAAATATAATATTGACATTGACAGATAACCAGATACTTTTGGCATAAACTTGGCGCCAGCTGTTTCTTAACAGAGAACATAATATGATAGTATGAAATTGATTGGCAATCAAATTTAGTTTACCATATCATTTTATATTATTCAAACACTATCAAATAAGATGAGTTATAAATAAGGTAAATTAATTAATTGTGGCTTATAAATAAATACGCATACGGTACATATTCGACATTTCTCCATTAGCTTTTTTGTCTGTTATTTATGACTTATGTGTGATACACTATGAAGTTGGGCGATGCGAGTTTTATCGTGTTGTATGTTGTGCTTTGAATATTTTTGAATTAAAATACTAAAAATGGAAGCCTGAAGCCGTCTCTCTTTTTGTTATATGTAAAAAGTGTGGAGTTCTTTTTATTTTTATATGGTGTTATAGTCACTGTTTGATTAAACTGCGCTGTGAAGATTTTTTTTGAGATCGTAAGTTTTGTTTATTATTTTTTTAGTATAATGAATGAAAAATGTTATTATATAAAAGAAAACTTAAGAACTGCTAAGTTTTACTTATTTCCAATGAAAGTTTTAATTTCTTTTAAATGTACAATTTAATTAAATGTACAGTTTCCATATATTCAGTTTTTATTTTCTCGTTGATTTCATTCAAAATTGCTTTTCCAATAAAAATTTAACTTATTCAATCTCAATAGATTGGATTCTTTTTATACTTTAAGAAACAATATGTTCTTTTTTCTCTTATATAAATATAATTAAAATAAATTCATCAATTTATAAAAAAAATATTTCGACGGGAGCTATTTACAGATTATAGAGCATACTAAATAAATTATTATCAATGTATTGTTTATGCTATATTTTAAGTTGTTATATAAACCACTACATCATAAAGTCAATATGGACTACTAAACAAAATTCTAAGATCAAACAAGAAAATATTGAATGCAATTCTCTTAGTATTATAGTATTAGAAATAAGTTAAAACTAACTGTGGTGTTGAGTTCCACCACTCAACATGCAATATCTCCAATGAGAAATGGAATGTCTTAAGAATAGGACTACAGTCGAAACCAACATACAAAAATGATGGTAAAATTTGTGATGAAATAACTTTAATAAAAGCTAAAAAATGTATTCAAATATTTTAATATCTGTCCAACTAATTAAAAATTAACTTGACATTTTATCCTTAGTGGGGTAGCCAGAAAGAATGGTGTACCAAACATTATGGCCTTTCCAAATCTCTTTTACCTCATCCACCCTCATCAACCTTTTCACACATGCCCAATACATTGTCAGAATGCTTATAACATGAACTCCAATATACCTGATACTGTGTTCTTGACGGTCAACTGTGCCTCCTTTACCACTTACCCTTGCACCATAAATACTTTTTTAGCCTTTTCTCAACTTGCCCAAACTCCAGAGCTTTAGTCCCTGCTATTCCATGTAAGTATTCATTGTGGATGAAGTCAGCTGAACCGACTCCACATTAACAGATATTAAGAGTTGTCTTAAAGACGTACCAAAATGCTCCTTCCTCTGTCAGATCTTCTCCCTAACTGAATTCGAAACAAGTTTATGACTGTCTTAAAACATAAAAGTACATTCTGGAAGTGAACTAATGTGAATATTTACAAGAAAGCTGAATTGTACCAAAAATCTATACTTTTGTTAATTATTTTCTCAGAATGTTGCTGAAAGAAATATAATTTACACATTATTGAAGTTGTTAATATTATTTTTAGTGATATGTTCAATTTATAATTAAATCCTTGTTTTCAAGGAACTGCACTTCCAGTGGTGTCCTGGTGCCGTACAAAGCATCATATTGGCCATCTGATGGACTTCAGTACCATGAATTTGAATAAACTAAAATTCAACACATACACAAATACTAAAAATTGTGTCATGACATCTAGTCATGACACAATTTTTAGTATTTTGCTTATAAAAATAAAACAACGTAATAAAATGAAAGCAACACCAGCATTGTTCCAACATAATTAAAAATGTTATTACTGTCTACAATTTAAAAAAATATTGTCTTTATAAGTACTCTCATAATATTATACTATTTCAAATATATAAAAAAATGATCAGGCGAGGGTCTTTTATGATGTATAAAGGCTCGCTATTGTTAGAATATATAAAATTCAACGAAGCAGGCTTATTATATTATCGAAGCAGAAAATATTTTTCCTACGAAACACGTGTACATGGAAGGAAACCTGTACAGCAGAAATAGAGAAATCCTCGCTTACAAATATATTCTCGAATCGGAAACGACGGCTGCAGGCCAACTTGATACGCGATCGTCGAAGCAAACCGTTCACCTAACAAATGCGAAAATGGCCGACGAACTGGCAAAAGTGGGGCAAGAAAGCATGCCTGTTCAAACATTTTTATTCACACATTGTAAATTTTAGATATCACAATTATCCAAATTTCTTAAGACCATCGAACCGCAATTGAAATATCTATCTGCTTGCACACGCTATAGTTGTAGATTCGATTTCCACTCGTGGGATTTTTTATCTTAAAATTCCTTGCTCATTACATTTCATTGATATGATTTACCACTAACTTAGCCTACTTCGCATAGTTTTTACATTTCCTACAGAGAATATAACAAAAGAAAAAAAATCTTCAATTATAACTGCACGTAAAATTCGCTTATAATTATTTAGATTACCGTAATATTAATGCTAGTTCCGCACAATCTATTACGTCACCTAATTAGGTTCTAATCAGTTAAGCCGCTTAATCTATACCAGGATTATCGGTTCGAAAAATATTTCTTATCAAATATTAAATAGTAATAACATTACAATATGAAAAACTGAAATTTGAAAGTACTTCCAACGTATCAATGTATATATAAATAAAAAGATAAATAAATCAGCTTCATGCTTTATCCCACACACAGTCAGAGGGAATCTATTGTTAAGACACTCCGTTCTCCATTTTCCGCCGAATTCTGAAGGCATAGATCTTTGAACGGCGGAACTCAACGCCGCGCTTTGCATCGACACCAAGCCGAAGAAATGGAAATATGAATTTAAATAAATATTTCATCTCCTCGAGTGGGGATCGGACCCACCACTAGTCGATTTTACAATCGCATTTTATTCACTTGCGCCACGACTGGCCTCCATTATCAATTAATAAATTGGACTTGATCTGCGTAGGAAAAATAAATTGCCAGGAACAGCGATGGTAAACAAGAGATATCTCAACAATAGATGAGTGGACGACCATTGATTCACGCATCGGACTTTAAACGGTGCATTATTCGGTTACACAGAGGTGTCCGAACGGTGCCTACCGCGATTCCGGTTATAATTAAAGCAGAATGATTCAGCGAACTCGTCTCATCTTAATTTGGTTAAAATTCACATTATGTCTAAAATAGCCATGGAACTTATTTTTTTGTTCGTAGATTTGTTTCGATGTTGAGCTTTTATTTATTTCTTTATTTTGAGTGAACGTTTTATCATGTTATCTGATAAAATATTAAATTATCAGTATTTGTAGCTCAGATAAATTTCTATTTATATATTTATTAGATTGGATATCCAAGTTCAGAAATAACATAAATATTTCTATAAGTAAATAGAGCACGTTAAACTACCTTGACAGGTAAGCATGATATAGCTCTTCCCATTCATTCGCTTACCGTGAAGAATCCAAAAATATAATAGTGCAATGGCCGGGATTCGCGCAGTTTTATTATAGACTTTATCTATTATGCATTTAGTAGAGCCAATCACAGGCGGAGACCGTAAACGAAAATCGTTAACTGATCTGAAAGTAGAACAGGAGGAACGGGGTCGTCGACGAAATTAAACCACATCACACGCTATGCAAAAAGGCTTAACAGACCGCCCCAATGGTGAAGCCTTTGCTTAACTTAGAAATAAATTAAGTGATGGAAACCACAAACAAAAGTTTTTGGAGATCAACGTTTCCAAACTCACTCAACACTCAATGCTACGAGAATTTGGCGGAAAGTGGAGTACGGAAGTGTTTTAATGGGAACGTAGTGTCTTACCGCTAGGTTCCCATGTTCCCTCTGCCTAAATTGCTATGTGCGCGATGTAGTTTGAAGCTAAAAATAAAGAAAAATGGTCATCATTAACAGTGCAACGTGTGCATTACTTAATAAAAATATCTATGTTACGAATATATCTATAAACTTTTCAGGTATAAAAATCTTCAATTAAAATTCGTCCAATAGTTTAGATGTGCGTGTACAGACGGACAAATTTGAAAATAATTTCTGTTATTGAGAATTCATATTTTATTAGTGTATCAACATATTATTAAGGCAAATTGACTTTTTGTAAATAAATATCTTCTAAGTAGCTATATGAAGAATAAAGTTTTTAAAATTTCTTTTTTGACCGCAAAAAAATCAATGAATTTCACGTTAATATTTCAACTTTACCACCATCAATTAGTGGGTCATAAACTAAAATACCGATGAGTCACGCGTTGCCGTGGCTAGATTCGTTCAACGCCACAAATTATATCTTGTATGGTAAGTCAGCCCACGCCTCATGCGTTGGCGGTATAAGTATAGACGAGTGGTGTTTTTTATTATTTTTTCTCTTTTTTTTCTCTGGAGCAGTTATTTGTTAGTTAATTTCTATATATATTTTTTCCTAGCTTCGCATTGTATTCAGCACGTATTATTGTCATATGTTACGTCATTGAGGCACTCCGTTCTGCATTATGACACTTCTATTCTCCATTCGAAATTTCACGAATCTTCGAATTCGGTATGCAGTTCTACAATTTACAAGCCCGAGAAAAAAATTATCTTGCATATTGGGTAATTGAACTGACCCAGAAACACAGGTGGACAGGGTGATACTGCTTCCCATGGTGTGCAGTACTCGTTGCAGAATTCATACAGTGGAACACGGCTAAAAAATTCCTCCAAACTCTATTATACAGCTGAAGTATTTTTATATGACCTGGAGACCTGGTGTCATATTTCCATTACTTTCCTAATAGTACTGAATTAATTTATTCCAAAATATATAGTAAATATCGATACAAATAAAAAGGTTTAGCAGAATGGTCCACTAGTGTGTTGAAATCGTTTCGACTAATCTCAAATGGATATTCCATTTGGTACGGGCAATAGAACTCCGGTCTGATGCCGCTTTGAACGTTTTGCAGATTAATTTTGCTCTTTTCAAAAGCTACTGCACATTGCACACTGCACACTGCACACTGTTACCTGAACGATGTGCAAGGTGAACGTGGAAAAATATTAGACAATTATTAATATGGAAAATTATTATATTTACTCATTTCATTTACTTTTTCATGTTATAAAGTAATATTTTACTTCACACTGTTCGCTGTAATATATAGTTTTAATATTTTAAATGTCGTTTTTATTCATTGAATTTATTATTATATAAAATTTATTTGAAATATATATAACCTGCACTAACCACTTTCTAGTCGGCAATTAACTACTTCACGCTAGAAAGTGTGAGTTTAATTTGTATGGAACTATTAAAAATCAAATGCGTGTTATTTAGAGGCGCGAAGTAGGACTTCGAAATATTGAATATGTTGATAATATTTAAATTAAATTAATTTTATTAAAATAAAATTTATTTTAATTTAAATATTTTCAATATATATTATATACACTTTGTAATGGCATGTACGGCCGTTAGGTATGTAAATATGTATAAGGAAATGGGAAGTAATGTTCTTTTTTTTTCATACAACACTAAAAGTAAACAATGTTATTAGAGTTTTTACAATATTATTTATTAGATAACTTATTGTTCCTCAATTTAACCCGAGTTATGTTTATCTTTTGTTTGTCTAACCTCTGCTTTTTTTCTTTTTGTTAGTTTTTTTGACTGACAAAAATAGCTGAATATATATATATATATATATATATATATTATTTTTTATATATATATATATATATATATATATATTATAAATAAACGTGATTTTTCGTTTAGCTTCACGCTGTATCTCGCATATAACAGGAAAGGTAAAGGGAATCTAGTGTAAAGACACTCCGTTCTCCTGTATACGCTGAATTTTCAGAGCGTTGATCAACGCCGCGCTTTGCCTTATTACTCAGAGCGAAGAAATGAAAATATTAATTTAATAATAATTTTTCATCCGAGTGAGAATTGAACTTACGACCGTTTTATTTACAGTCGCACGCTCGTGCCACTGCGCCACGACGGCCTCAATAAACGTGTCTATTCGTAGCTTTTGCAAAATATGGCAAACTATTACCTTGTACGGTTAGAAATTGAACTAATGATGTCGATTATCATGTTCATAACTATTATCTTCATTTTAGTAACACTGTTAGGTTTTGGGCGTTACATTGGCGTTACATTTACATACAGACGAGCTATGTAAATGCATTTTCGTTCGTTTAAATTCTATGCAAATTCACATTGTGCTCGACAATTTTATAACTTATTATTCAATATGTAAATGCTTTACATATATCAATTGGAATTTGAAATAATTGAGAAATTAAGTTAATCATGGGATGGGTTTTTAATATTAATGGTCTTAAGAATATAGCGTGTTATAGTTTGTGCGAGATAGAGCGCGAAACTGAAAAAAATAAATAAATAACATACAAATATTAGCATTTTGTGAAACTAATAGTACAAGATAATGAAGATCATTAGAAAGTTTCTCTTACGAGTATTTTAAAAGTTTTACAAAGAAAGTTAGTCATGCTTTCTTCGGAATATTACAATTCATAATAATTTCTTATTCATATTTCTAGTTAATTACTTTTCATAATCAAGGTCTCATAATAATACAATTCTACCATAGCTACTTATTTTACTTAGTAGCGTTAAAAAATGGTACAGTTAAGCGTTTACCAGGCCATTCAAATTTGTGCTATATGTGGGTCAATAAGTTCACCTCTCAAAGCCTCCTTGAGATATTAACCCAGTTCCTGTCTTATTGCAGCATTTCCGATGTTGAATGTTTGAGTTTGTATTTAATATGTCATGAGGAAAGCGTATGGAGACTAAATTAAAATTATAGCAAGTAATGACGTTTTTAATAAAATATCTTTCAATGTTTATTAATGCAGCGTATAAAGAGACTGTATGAGTAAGAGGCGAGTAAGAGGAAAGCGGAGTGTCTCAACACTAAGCTCCCTCGCCTCCCCTGCTACACGCATTAACAAGACTAACATTTCCTCGCTTTTTCGTCGAAGTGAATTCCTGAACCTAAATTAAATGTCGTCCACAAGCACAGACAGACATGAGATTTCATCAGAGCTTATCGCTAACAACACACCATCGACAAAGGAGATTTGCGTTTTTTTTTACAATTACAACATAATATTTAATATATTATAATTCTCGCAGAAACGCTTTTATACTTAGTGTTACGGTAATGAGCGCAGTTGTTTCTAAGATTGTCTTTGTTTTTGTAACAAACGAAGTTGGTCGTGTCTGTAGTGTCAGTCTAGACGGGGCTGCTGCAATTTATGCAGTTTTTCGCTACCTGCAACGAGCGATTTTTCCAAGAGACGTGATTTATGCACCTATACAAAACTTGTAAGGTTTTTAATAGTTTATTAAACGTTCGATAAACTGCCATGTTTTGTGCTTTATGTTAGTCTTGTTGTTGTATTTATAATCTTGCTATTTTATTCAATCAGCTTCACGCTGTATCCCGCACACAGTAGGGTAGGCAAAGGGATCCTCGGTGTTAAGACACTCTGTTCCCCACTTTCTGCCAATTCTGGCAGAAAGTGGGTATTGCGTGTTGAGTGGCAGAACTCAACGCCGCGCTTTGCCTCGACACCAGAGCGAAGAAATGGAAATATACATTTAATGATTATTTCATCTCTTCAAGTGAGGATCAAACCCACAACCAGTTGGTTTTACAGTCACACTCTGTGCTACGATTGCCCTTTATTTTTTGGCTATTTTATATATAATTATTTTATATATTTTATCTTTCGATTATATAATAACTCATTGTAATTTAATTTTTTAGAAGCCTAAACGAATATATATAGTATAAGAATCAAAATAGTTATTACACAAGTAAAATTCATAGAAAAAACTGTAAAAAGTAGTGAAAGAAAACAAATGTTTTAGTAGGCTAATATTGCTGACGTTGTTAGACGAGTAATTCGACTAGAATCAGGTGCAGTCGAAGTTTTTGCTGCCGCCGTTACTGGGTCGACAAGTTCAAGCACCAGCTCGTTCACTCGACTTTTCAACCACTTGGTTTACATATAACACACATGCGAGTACAACAATTGTTAGTGTCTTGAGTTCTTTTCAGCTTCACGCTGTACCCCGCGTATAGCAGGGTGGCAGATGGAACCTACTGTTAAAACAGTCCGTTCCCCACTTACTGGTGGATTGTCGAGGCGGAACTCAACGCCGCGCTCTTTTGCCTTGTTGTACCAGAGAGAAATAGTAAAAATATAATAATAAATAATAGTTCATTCTTCCGTGTAGGGTCGAACCCACAACCATCGCGTTACATTAACACGCCAGTGTCCCTGCGCTACGACGTTACTTTAATTTTACTTATATTAGCTATTTATTAATCTGACGGTGTCCGCGAACGGATGTCAGATCATCTATTGTCTATTACCAATAAGTCTGAGTCTCTGAGAATTCAGTGTTCTATTCGTTGTTTGTAAATCAACTTTTAATAAGTAAACTGTTTGCCTTTCTGTCTGTCTGCATAACCTTTGTTGTATTATACTGTGCCGACCATTGTTTCGATTTTGTCAATACCCGTTCGATATGTCGACGGTCCCTAGTTGAAGTGTCGAAAGTGAAAAATTGCAAATATCGTTTATTGTTGTTATTATTTATATTAACAATGGTAGTTTTTGATTAAATACGCGTTTAAACACTTTACCTGGGGACCGTCGATGTGGTTTTAATGAAGATTATATATATATATATATATATATATATATATATATATATAGTTAATTTAGTGGGTGTTAAACTGCTGCGTTTACCCGTTCGGCGTACTGATTTTTGTTATTTGCGTCCCGTCTGCTCTCCTGTAGGTATGTATATAGGTGGCTATTCTTGGAATATCAAATTTTTTGCATGTATATTTACCATATGTGTTGTCAATTTTTTAGGTATATTTTCTGATAGAATAAGTTCCGTTTTCCGTTTAAATTTGAAGTATTATCGGTTATTTTTGCCTATTGTAATACTATGAGCTAAATTAAGTAAAAAAACATTACATATTCGTATTTATAACATTAGCTTCTTATAAAAGTAAAGTCTCTGAGAATACAATAAAATAGCTATTTTCAAACAACTCTCTTTAAAATGGTATAATTTTGCATCAAATCCTAAAGGAAGCTTGCCTACGTTACATTACAATAACATTTTTTTCTGATATGCATCTACCATGCATATACACCGATTCGCTACGATTTTATCATTATATAAATTCGCCTCTACCTCCAAAATTGGATAACCTAACAAAAAAATTCATACAAAATGAAATATGAGCGCGCAGCAAAATACAGATTTAGATATTTCTGTGGAGGTGCTATTTCGAAAGCCACCTGACATACCTTCCCGTTGTCTGGAAATAGTCGTTCACTTTTGCCCGCATTTAGGTCGCGTCCGCTTTATTTTATAATTATCTTTCCCGATGCGACGGTTATCACATACAAACTCAATACTCAAGGTTTGCTTCGTTGTTATTTGACTATTTAAAGGTGTTATTGATACAGATTGTCATAAAATAGCAGCCAGTCTTGCTGGTGCGTAGAAAGCAGTGTCAGTTGAAATTGTTGTTATTAATATATATTTTATTATTTAACTAAGTTATGTAAATAATGTTTTTATATAATAATTTGTGTCTATTATTTAAGTTTATACTTAGCTGTCAAACTGAAATTCTGCACTAATTTTTTTTTATTTCTTTTAATAATGAGTTTGTGGCGAAGAAAGTGACGTACTCATACTTATAACTATTGCGAAGTTCACTTTTACCTCGTAAAGGGAATTAAATAGTTGAAAATCTTCAAACAGAATCCTAGAGAACCCTTAACAACATTCAAGTTAGTTAAGTAAAAATTGACTTGAAATCTTTGACGTTCACGATCGCTAAGTGTTTCTTTGATACTATCAGCTAGTCCTGCATAAATTGAGCAATTACCGCCTGAAATTACCCGGTAATTTGAGGAGCGGACGATATTGATCACCTCTGTAGTCTTCTAGAAACTCATTTTGTTACAGTAGATATACTTACTGAAATATTTCATATTTTAATTTCATTGCTCTGGTGTCGACGCAAATAGCGGCATTGAGTTCCGCCTGTCTACACATAATGCCTGCAGAATCAAGCGGGAAATGGAAAACCGAGTTTCTTAATACTAGGTTACCTCTGCCTACCCTACTGTGTACGGGATACAGCATAAAACAACAATATATATATATACAAGGATCGATTTCAAAAATTAATAAGAAGCCAAGTTCTGAAATATAAGTAATGAGGCCTTATATTTACTTAAAATTTAAGGATACCATATGGTTAATGTAGATAGTTACGCCGTCTGTTGCAATATGCTATTATATAAACGCAGCCCACATCTGCTGACATTCACTTAAGAATGCATACTTGCCACGGTCTTTGTGTGGAACCCTTATTGGGCACGTGCTGTTTTTACTTTATATATAAAATATGCATACATACATACATTCGTCTAACGGTTAGTCCACTTGCATTATATGCACTTGGACTGGCCGTTGGTTCAAATCTCACTCTATTTCATCTATCATGGTAGTTTCATTTATATAAATTGCACGCAATGCCTCCAGAATTCTACGGAAAATGAAACGGAGTGTCTTAACACTATGTTCCCTTTGCCTACTCTGCTGTGTGCGGGATACAGAGTGAAGCTGATTTAATTAAATTTTTAATAATATTATTATTTCCTCGCTCTAGTAGTAAAACCGCCACAAAAGATAATGCGTCATGAAAATCTGGCGATTGTCTTTATGTATATCCTGAGTAGGTATATGATTTCTTATAAATTATTATCACCCTTAAATGGAGCATAATTTCTGCCTCAAAATGGAGCGACTTAGCGACCTATTTTTGCGCTCAGTGCACTTATAAGTTAGCTTGTGTCCCATATTTTAATATTACCTATTCTATTTCAACATATTTTACTTTCTTTGCGTCTTTCTCTACAGTGACAAAATGTACCCGTTTTTAATCACTTATATTTAAATTCCTTTAAACTCAAGTAGAGTCTTGGTAAGAGTGATTTAGAGCGATATATTTTTTTAAATTAAGTGTTTTAGCTACTCTATATATCCGACATACTCTGCAGGGCAGGCAGAGGGAACCTAGTATTAAGACCCTCTGTTCCCCACTTTCCGCCGAATTTTCGAGGCATTGTATATTCAGTTATGGAACTCAATGCCGAGCGTTGCCTTGTTACTAAGGTGAAGAAATGGAAATGTTACTAAATAATAATTGATTCACCCGAGTGAACATCGAACCCACGACCATCGCGTTTACAGTCACACGCTAGTACCACTGCGCCACGATCGCCTCAAATACATATTTCTTACTAGATGAGTGTGTGCTAGTCAGATCGACATGTATACGGTGTTCCAACGCGTTCCGGATATTATTGTATTTATTTTGACTGCCATGCCAATAAACCAACAAACACTTAACTTTCACAATATTTATTTAGTACTACTATATGTCACTTGTTGATTCCACTGTTAATTTTGTAAAATTTTACAGTATTTTAACTTTAGGGATTCGGTTATCGAAAGCGCGGTGTTGAGTTCCGCCATTTAACACGCAAAGCCTGGGAAGACAATGGAAAGTGAGCAACGGAAGTGATAATGGTGAACGCAACTTAACACTATGTTCCCTGGTTCCCTCCGCCTACCCTGCTATACGAGGGATACAGCGTGAAGCAAAAAAAAACACTATTTGAGTAATTCGAATTGAGCGTAGTATATTTGCTTGTTACTTTTCGAGAAATTAACTTCTGCTTGAATCTAATTTATGTTTTAAAATAGAATATGGGCATTTGAAACGTGACTTGATTAATGACGATATTTTTGATTCATATCCTACTCGACGTTGCACCCCATTATTCTTTAAGCTACTTCTTTAGGTATTCTGAAGTGGAGAACGGAGAGATTTTACTCAGCCCGACTCTTTCTCTCTCTCTCACACACACACTGTCTACCCCCATAAAATGCAAGAGAAAAATTATAATATTAATATTCTGCAATTTATAGAGCAATCATTAACGAAATCTGTTAAATATAAAACTATATATACTTTAAGTCTATTGAAAACACCGACAGAAACACATTTATGACCGTTTTGGTTTCGTTCCGTCTGCGTCAGATGCCTCAAGCTGGAGCTAATGGAAGTGACTCAATACCGCTGAATGATTTATGATTTTTGTGCTGTTCTTTTTAATTGCCCTCATTAGTTTGTGGCAGATTTTAATGAATTTATTTATTTAATTAACTTGATACTGTTATAACTATTTTGTGGTAAACTAATCGAAAACTTCTTTGGTGAAGTGAATGTGTGTGTTTTTATTTTAATGAATGTATATTATGATGGTACGAGGGAAAGCATTCAATATACATTCATAATATTTTAAATATTTAATATAGAAACAACATAGTGTCATATTAAATAAGATAATTTATATTGAAACATAAATTTTCTTATACTTTCAATTATGGATTATTTGTCTACATAATTATTAATTTTATTATTAATAATAATATTTTTAATTATCTATATTATTATTAATTAAAAAATAAACTTTTAATAGAAAATCAATTAATTAAATTAAAAATCAATAAAAAAAATTGTCAAGTATACATATCTAGTAATTATAATATCAATAAAATATTATACTAATATGTTACTTCATTACACCGTACGAACTCATTCGCCAGTTGAGTAATCATTTCGATTTTACGGCCCAGTTTATGAATCAGCGACAGTGCATTCATCGAGACAGCCAGTGTGGAATTGAATTTGCTTAACTCTTAATGGCTAAGTGCTATAATACACTAGTTTCCAGTCTAATAAATATTAAATTTTAGTCGTTTTCGGAAAATTTTGATACAAAGCGGTTGTACCATTTAGATATCACTTTGTATAAGTTACAGAGATACTATCTTGTGCTGCTGCTCAGAAACTGGTTTAAATATTATTCAATTGGCTGATATAGTTTATGGAATCTGTAACGTGTAATATTGTGTCATTCTAATTATTACTAAATAAATAGGCTTAAATATTCATAAAGTAATTAGGTAGAAAGATGAACTTCTTAACTCATTTTAAGTTATTTAATGTTTTCCTTGTACTTAACTTACATGAGTTAGAGGAGGTATGTAATGAAGAAAGGCAGAAAGGTATCGTTTTACTTCAATATCCAGACCAGGTCTTTAATGAATAATAAACAGTGTCTGCTCGATCATATTCACTTTCTTGTTTTAAAATAAATGTCGTTTTACGTTATGACAGAATTGATTCAAATGTATAGATTTTATTATATTAATTTTCTATAGAAGGTTAGTAGAAACACGCTTTTATATATATATATTTTTATAGTCTATATTTGTACCTACCCATTATTCTCCCATAACTATCTGACACCATTCAGTTATAGGGAATGGGAACCATACGCTCCTTAATTACACAAGGCGTAACGAAACAGTCTCTTTTTGTTTTTGTTTATTTTGGCACGAGTCACGGCGTGGACTTACAGTAAAAGAGATTAAGTTTTCAACATTCGTCAGGAATATTACACGTTTGTTTTTGGTTTGCCTTTAACGAGCTTAATTTCCTCACCGATCGTCGTCTTTTATTTCGCTATCCATGTTTTTTATTTTTATTTTATTTGTAGTTTGTTTGTTTTATTTTATATATAAGGAACGAATAATTCGTTATCTACATATATTAACGGTGTTTAGTTTTGTACTTAAGATTGTATTTTTTTTTTATAAATACATAATTAGTAACGCTGACAACTAGGTACCTACGATTTGTATCTAAATTATGCAGCTTCATATTGAAATGACATATTGTTTGTTTTTCTTATTATCGTTACATATGTATTTTTTTGATAAAACTGTTTCTTAAACAAAAATAAAACCACCATACACATTGCATATTATTATGTAATACTAGCGAACCAAACGCGGGTCTGCCCGCCAAACCTTATTATAATATTATAGCAAAATTATACAAAATCATTACTGAAATTGTGGCCTATGTGTGTAATTCTGATGTATAAATTATGTTACTGTAAAGTTTCATCTAAATCCGTTTAGTAGTCTTAAATAGGATCTAACTATTAAACTGAAATCAGTCAGAAAATAGATAAAATCAAAAACATAATATTTTACAAAAGAATAGGTATTTTAAATCATTCAGAGTAGTTTAAATTGTTTTTATAATACATAAAGCTAAGCACACGAAAAATATAAAAAAATCGGCGTATTTCATAACTTTCCAAATGTCTCATTTTGGTGTTGATTTTTACTCGCGTTAGATATCGTCGACATTGTAAACATTCGTTATCGTATCAGAGTGATACAAAGCTGGTTCGACGCCTCCAAAGGAGTGCTCGACGCGCGCGCTCCACTGTGCTCCCCTCCTGATGCCTTGCCCCCAGCCCCCGTCTGATGCAGTCTCCATACTACCGTCGCTGTGGTCGCTCGTCGCTTCTGTTGACTACAAACGACATCGACTCCGAGCTTTGTCCATCATATTTAGAATGAAGTGTTATCTGTTACCCCTTACAACATATTATTAAGCTTTACAGTGACAGTGATAGTGCGTTTTTGTCGTTGAACCGTCGACGTTAACGGTTAAATTGTGTCAGTATCGTTAATTTAACTAAGTTCGTGACAGTGTTTTTATCAGTGGGATGTGTTCGAGAATTTAGAATCTAAAAAAATACAGGTTTGTTTTACGTAAACTCAATGCTAGTTAAATTTTAACTCACAAGTAATTTTTATCATATAATAATAGTCCATTGTTGTGTATGTTACGCGTTCCTTCCCCGCTTTCATTTTTATGCAATTTCATAACTGTATAATGTTTCCAAACTAATTAAAAGTAATTGTCAAGAACGAAAATTAGTTGCCCAAAGCGTTAATTAAGTAAATTTTTATTTATGACTACAATTTTTCTGCCATCTGCGATGACATAAATATTTAATTATCCCACGATGTTATGAAAGGAGGGGTGGGACACGGCACCGTGTGGGGAAACGAGATAGCCATATTCCAATACAGGGGTTGCCAGTGCTTTACACTCGCATACAATAGAGGGATTTCCATGAGAATGTACTCAGACAGGCATTTAGCTGATTCTTCCATATCCTTTTAGAATTATTAGGCGACGCTTAATTATTGCCATAAATCAGTTAAGTTTTCCCGTAAAACGAAATCGTTTGTGATGCTGAGTGAGATAAGTAGAGACAAATTATATTATGTAGCGAAATTTTCCTTTGTTTATTTGTTTGACGTCGCCCCCGAGTCCTTCCCGTATGGAGTTATCGACGTTGTGGGTCACATGATAGCGTGCAAGTTTTATCATGACGGTACACGTTCAGTCGTTTTGGATACTGCTATCTTGGGGACCTAAACAAATATATATAAGATTAATATTTTATTTTATTACGTACCAGTATATGTACCGTGTACATATTATATCGGTTTTTTTTATTAGTTACTTATTTTTAAGTGGAAAGCTTTTATGAATGTTATAGGTATCGTTTCTTAGTATAAGTGTACAGTGTAAGTTATTTAATAATTTATATGTCCTTATCTGTAAATATTTTCATTGATAAGGGTTGACCTTACTGTTATAAATAATAACGGGAACGGAGTGTCCAAATACTAGATTCCTTTTGTCTACCCTGCTGAGTGCGGGATATAGCGTGAAGTTGATTTTATTTTTATCATAATATTGCATTAGTCTTTCGTTTCGCATCGTGTCGATTGAGCGATAATTAAATAATAATCTAATATTTATTGCTGTTTATCGTCATCTACAACATCATCTACACACCTGTGTTCAATAATCTCGTCAGAAATGTACCTAAATTGTATCTTCAGATAAAAATATATCTACGAACTTATACTAATTTGTAGAAATTTAGATACCGTATCGTTAAGTCTTATATATTATTACGTTCTAAAGGTGGGACTGGGAGAGGTGTTTGGACATTGTATTTTATATTTCTTTTCGTTACTATGACTACCAACTTACCATTTGTCAAACAAGCGTAGACATATAGAGACAGCGCTCTCGATTTGTGTAATGAGTTGGCATCCGGTGGAGCGAACAACGTTAATGTTGATAATATTATTATACTTGTATATAGTATTGTAAATAGTTTATATTTAGTTGAGATTTATAATAAAACCAATTCTAAATATTATTTTTTTTAAATTATATGTGTTAAGATAGATACGTTAAATATGCATATTAATAATTTTTCCTGAATATATAATACATTTGTAAGTAATCTTTTTTTTTGTGATTTTTATCGGCCACATCAAATATACTTATTTAACTCAAAATATATATAATATTTACAAATAAATGAAAAAGATGTCATTAATCGTGTTTCTTATGTTATTGCACTATGATGAAATATAGATTTCTTTATTTTCTTTGTGTCTATAAAGTTATTTTTATAAAAAATAAGTTCGGAAGCAAAAAGTCATGATGATTTTATTCATAATCTAATAACAATAAATCATAACGGCTTACCGTTAAAAGTGTCCAAATACGCTTGTTAACTCTACATAAATAACCATTAATTTGCTGTATTGATGTGGGAATAATTGCGTCTAGTCAGTGTGTGGGACACTGACCCCATATTTCTGTGTTAAATATTAATATATATTGATATGGAAGTGAATAATATACTATTTTTAGATTGCCATACTGTATTAAATGAATGTCGTTTCTCTTATATTTATATGTTATGTATTTAATGTACTTAATGACATAGGTGTCTATATTGTTATCAACAATTGCACTGTGTTGTTTCTTTTGTTTCTAATTTACCAGAAAATATTGACATGCAAAACAAAGTGTCGCATGGAAAAGTAGAGACCAGAGTGACTCGTTACTACTGGACACTCTTACTGGAAAGCAATAAAATGCACGAATTACGAAAAAATAAAATAATGAAAATATTTTAATGGAAACTAATGTTTGACTTCACATATTTCCAATTGAAAACAATTAAAGATAATATTATTACATTTCACCAAACAGAGCATTGTGATTGAGGACTGCATATCAAACGTTATTGTCTTTCCAATGACTCACTTGTTCAACAATTTTGGTATCCTAATAGCTAGTGGACATTTGGAAAAAGCACATAATTTTTATTTAATTTTTTTTTATTTATCAGCTTCACGCTGTATCCCGCACACACCAGATTAGACAGAAGGAACCTAGTGTAAGATACTTCGTTCCCCACATTCCGCCGAATCATTTCCTCGAGTGGGGATCGAACCCACAACCATTCGTGTATACAGTCCCACTTTCTGCCTCTGCGCCACGACTGGCCTCATACACATTTATTTATGATCATTTGAGTAAAACCATTAGGAATTTTTTACTTTATCTCATTCAAGATTTATTTAACAGCACGACGTTTCATATATTATGCATGCGCATACCGTGTCTTAGTATATTAGATATTTCTAATTACGATGGAGATGTGAGCTTCAAACAATCGGATCAAAGGCCGCTGACCTCTGCTCGGGTCTACCACACCATTGAATCGGTGGTTGTCATTAATATTTATAGCCACCACGCACCTCTCCATCTAGCGCTTCGGGGAACCACCTCAGTGTGTCCGTGAGGAGTAAGGACTTATTTATCACTTCCCAAAAAGGTTCGCATAAAAAATATTCTATATAAAAATATTATTTTCAATGTTCAGTACCTTGAAAAGTAAAATAGTACCCTTATAGGACCACTTTGCTGTAAAGGCGCAGGGGCACAAAGTGTGACTGTAAAATTGACCGGTTGTGGGTTCGATCCCCACTCGAGGAAATGATATATTTGTTTAAATTTATATTTTCATTTCTTCGCTCTGGTATCCAGGCAAAGCGTGGCGTTGTGTTCCACCGCTCAACATTCTATGCTTCTAAAATTCGGAGGAAAATGAGGAGCTGGGAGTGTCTTAGCGTTAAGGTTAGATTAAGGTTCCCTCTGTTCACCCTGCTGGGTGCAGTATACAGCATGAAGCTGATTTCATTTATTATTATTTTATATTTAATTATGTTATATTTATTACATTATAGAGAACTTTGTTAACAACTAAAATAAAATTTCTATCTTTCCGTACGCTTTTTGTAAAAATTTTGCAAGATTAAAATGTGGCACTTAAAAATAAAATTTTGGTAATCTCGAAAAGAAAACGTAATTGCCTCAATTTAAACTCATTCAGATTCTTGAATGGCTAACGCGGCTTGTGCTGTATAAAAAAAAATTACCAGCAAACAGCGCCGCCACCGTTTCCTGCTACATTGCAGCAATTTCTTATTGAAATATAACGTGATGATACACGCAAGTGACGATTGTCGATGCGATTGCCACTCGGGGGTATTAATTATTTATTTATTTATATATACATTTCTCTCAAAACAAGACATGCCTTTAAAATTCAGCAGAAAAACGTAAATATTGTTTCTTAATACTAGGTTCCCTCTGCCTACCCTCCTGTTTGCGGGATACAGCGTGAAGCTGATTGAATTTAAATATTTATTTATTTATTTATGAAAGATGTCACTTCTAACTCAAATTGAGTGTAACTTCTCAAAATATTATTTCTAATAGATATTCGGACACCTTGAATGAAGTCATTAGGGCCAGACGAAATTAAGACAGGCATTGTGAACAGGCCGTGGGACGTTTGTAAATGTTGCGAAATGAGCTTCCATGAACCCATCTTGACCCAGCCAGTGACGTAGCCATAGTTATCATCTTAGTGCCCAATATCCATCGTATTACTTTTTAATTTTGTCATTCAACGAGTGTAAATCCGTCGAATTTATTATTAACTTGTATACAAATCTGCACTTTTAATAGGTAGGTAGGTATGATTTAAAAATTAAATTATGTTGGCATTAAAAATATGTTGGCAATATATCTTCTTTGCCAAATTCTACTAACGACGCGATATAACCTAAATAGTGCTACTTAAAGATGTAACTGGAACTTGAAACATTATTGATGTACCTACTGTCGATTGATTTTGTAAGCATCATTAACTATAATGTAATGTGGTGGTTTATGTAGGCCGTTCTGACGCGGCCGCTACGGCTCCGAGCTGGCATTGTACATAAATCATAGTGATTGTGATTTTTTTATTACGAATATGTAAATAGATAAATAAACTTATATTTAAGTTTAACAAGATTACAAAAATATTAATTTTTAATCGTTAATATATTGATTGATAAACGTTTGAATTTAATTATTGTAATTTTATTTTAAATCGCAAGCTTATTATATCATCGTTTGGACAACGGTGCTAGATTTCATATGATATGTAGATAAATTTTTACCAGCTCAACTAAAAAATAATTAGCTTAAAATGGTTCAAGTAAAGTAATCTCCGCTGGTTTCCAACTATTTTGCTTGACTGGAAACGGTGGCGCAAATCTTGATATATAAGAAAAAATTTAAAATTACATATACATATATATTTAAAAAAGAGAAATGTACGTAAACCAAACTCTTAAAAAAATACATAAAAAGGAAATAGAAATGCAAGTAGATTAAAGTTACGCACGGGTTACTTTGTGATATCATTATCTCCGACCCAAATATCCGAGAATCCAAGCGTTACTAATTTAATTTACAACTCTCCACTCTCATTTGTCTAACAATTACTGATTACAAATATTCTAAACACACATCTTTAGTTAACGAAGGGCCATTACATTTTAATGTTATATGAGCTAAAATTTAAAAAATGACAAGATTTTTTTTTTCGTATTTATATAATTGAAAAAGCTTTTATTTGGCTTATTTTATCAAGATAAATATAAAAAATACATGTTTCTAAATTACCGGCATTCAATTTGTTGACCTTGCCTGGCTAGGGCTGTTGACTAGTGAGTAGTGAGTGACCTATAGCGTGCCAAGAATAAGTATAATTTTTTTTTTTTCGATAAAATCAAAACGACCGCTACAGGATTTTAGAGGTTAAGGTTATTTATTGGAAATAGTGGTGTCCAATTGAATTACCAGGTGTAACGAAACTGTTGCCTGGCGCGAACTGTTATAGACTGTTTGTTTCTCCATCATTTTATGGATACTTCAGGTCATTGGCCATCGTGACTCATTTTTACTTCAAATAATCTATCAAATCGTTTCTTATTACCTACTTAATTTTAATAACAATATGATTTATTAACAAATTAATTATATTTTAAAATTTAAAATGAAAATTTCTTATTTAAGAAAGTAATTCTCTGTGAGGCCAGTTGTGGCGCAGAGGCTGTAAACAAGTTCGGTTGTGGGTTCGATTCTCCCTCGAAGAAATTAAATATTTTCATTTCTTTGATCCGGTGTCGAGGCAAAGCGCGACGTTGAGTTCCCCCATTGAGCACGCATTGCCACAACGCTGAATTCTGTTCAGCGGAAAGTGGGTAGCGGAGTGTCTTAACACTGGGCTCTCTCTCCAAGCGGCATACTGTGTGAAGATGAAAATACCTGTTAGTTCTTAAAGATTTTAACAGTATTTGTTTAATCATAAAACCTAAACAAAGAATTGAAATAGTAAAATGCTCATATGAATTAACTTTAATAGGTACTTTCACATTACTAAAAAAAGAGAGTTACAAAATAATTTTCCTATAAATCACTTTCATTATTAATAAAAAACCTGTAATATTATAAGAAATATGCTATTTTGTCATGCACGGATTGCTTGGAGTATTCCACCAAGTATTCTCTACTTGGTTAATGTACTAACAAAGCAATATTATTGTCTGTTTGTGTTTAATTATAATATATTAATCATTCCACAGTAACAGCTTTCAATGGTAATAAATCAAGAAATTTTTAATTTACTTTATTTATATTATACTTATGGCTTACCCGAAACTAATAAAATAAATTTAAATTATAGAAATACAATTTAAATACTTATCACGACGCAGTTGTTATGGTAGGTAGTTTTTATTTCAATTTTACAATTTCAATCTTACAGTATATATCTTATGTATCTAAACGTGATATATTACCTATATTTAGTGCACTTATTACGTCTAAAGTGTAAAACTTTTGTCTAAGCTTGCCCAAATGGAAGATAAATGAGGGTTACAGTGCTCGTCATTCACAAAAGCTTTACAATACGAATTCTCCTAAAGAGGCAAATGTACTTCGATACACTAGCGAACTACCTACCGTTAACATTTACTGTCTAGAGTGATATATCAAAATCTATCTCTCCTTATATGGTACATGAAATTATTTTTTTTCTTATTAAACCTATACCACTACTGGTACTGTACTTGGAAATTTTCATTTTTTTTTATGTTATAGTTAGTCACAGAACCAATCTTCAAACAAACAATCACGTTCCGGCCTGGTTTACTTACTGTAGGCGCGTATTTTAATAAAGGCTATTGTATATCACGGCCCCCATACTTTTGTTCTTATTACACAGATGACGTCGCTTAAGCAGCTGCAGAAAATTAAGCTTAACTTTTTCTATTGTATACAGGATCGTTGGAATTTAAAGATATACTATCAATCTATACTCTGTATGTTTTAATTTTGAGGCTAGTCGTGGCGCAAGGACACAAACACGTGACGGTTTTAGGTTCGATGCTCCCTCGAGGAAATTAACTTTTTAATATTTTCATTACCCCAAATCAAAGCACAGCGTTTAATTCCACTATTCAACAACGCATTGCTTCCAGAGTTCGGTGGAAAATAAGGCGGAGTGTCTTAATAGTAGGCTCCTTCTACCTACCCTCCTACCCTACAGGATACAGCGTGAAGTTAAAAAAAAGTAATATTGATTGATATACAATTTATATGGTAAAGTTTGTGTTAGGTTAGGTTAGGTTGTTAGTATAGAAATTTCTGTATATTCCTGTAATTAGTAAAATCGCAGCGTCGCGTCGGCTAGCAAATGAGAATGATCGGTGCGAATCCAATATAAAAATATTTTGCATATGTAAGAATATAATTCCACTGGATAATTACATATGAAAAATATTTAAAAGTCACAAACCATACCTTAACATATTCTTTAACATGTCTTTCTATCAAACATCAATTACATCTGTTTTTCTTGTTATATTACAAAGGTCAGAGTCGTAGGTGAATTAAAATTGGAAGGCCGAAACTATTACATCCATAGGTCCGCATCAAAGACCATCAACGATCTGGCTGATCACATCATCAGGGTCGAACTGCTGAATATCTCGTTAATTGACACACTGTTATGATCGAAATGCTACCATTTCGTTTGATGTCCCAGAATAGTTGATGTAAAAATAAAACTACGAGGGAGGGTTTGTTGCCACATTTGGTTGTCTTGTTTACGAATTGAATGTTTATTTTATGTTAAGATGATTGTAGCGGAGAGAATAAATACTAATGTTTGTTGTAAATAGTTAGAATATAATATAATGTCCTTTAAGTAGGTATAATTTAAGTATATACATTACAAAAAAATTGATTATTCTGTACCTACTTTGTATGAAATACTCAGATGTTTAAATTTTTGTTTGTAAATAATTATGAGCAATATCTATTTCGACAGTAAAAAAAGATTCATGTTTACATTAATTTAATAAGTCTCGTCATGGGATTCTTACACTTACTACTCACTATACGTGAGGGAAAAAAAACTACGGAAATCTTGTTTTAAAATCACCGAATGGAGTTTCATCTCTATATGAGCCTAATTACCCTATTTGACCAATCGCTTTGCTATCGAAATGCCAAAGCAGATTAACAAGCATATTTAAAAAAATTATAATGAATGATATTTGTTAGTTTCACTCATCCTGCACATCCTGCAGTAGGCAGAGGGATCCTGGTAACCAAGTTTTAAGACACATCCGTACCGCATTCCGCCGAAGAGAACTCTTGGCTTTATGTCTCTACCAAAGCGAAAAAATGAGAATATTAAAAAAAATCATTCTCGAGTAGGTTTCGAATCCACAGCCTGTCTTGTTTACGTTTAGTCGCAAGCTTGTGTCCCTGGCACCTACGACTGGCCTTAATGTAACACAACAGCAGTACACAATCTCTTTATACACATACATGAGCTGAAACGTTCGCGAAGTATATATAATTATTGTAAACTCGAAGCTACATTATATTTGAATTTTACAAATAGAAACAACAAAAGATTTTTCAAGACCCCCATTATAGGCGACCGAAGAAAATTACGGACTTGTAGTATATAGTTTTATGACTCATAAAATACAACCTAGCACGTAGTGTTTCGTGTTAAATTTATTTCTATTAAGTAGTCCTTAAAATTAATTAACGTGCATAGTTTTATTTAATTTTTTTTTACAGGTACAAGTCATGTAATTTTCTGTTTTTAATTTTGGTAAGTTATTCATAGATTCTTCTGAAATTGACTATTAAATTGTTCTATTTTTTGTCTATATCTTTAAATCAATTTACTTCATTTAAACATTTACAATCTAAGCTTTTATATCTATGGATTAAGAGAACGCTTTATTTATGTCTTGTAATCAACAAAAGTTCTGTTTTTCTTTATTCATTGAAGTGAAACGACCATGTCGGTATAACTACTTTGTGGTTCTAATAATTTCTATAAAAGAAAAGTATTATGTTATACATGGCAACCCCCGCGTGACCGAACTTGGATTCGTCGACCTTCTATGGCAAGAGGAAACTTATGCGTAACTAAATATGGAAATAGCGGACTTCGACCTTTATATAATTTTTTTTTTTTAAGTAATCATTACGTTAAAAAATATTTGTTTAGATATAAAATAAGATGAATAATGAAAAGGAGTCGTTATTTGTTCTTCAAAAATTCGATGAAAATGATTTCATGTGATTTTTCTGAAAAACTTTTCAGGGATAATTTATCCCTGAACAATGGGGGAGTAGTCACATTCCTTCAATTCGGTGCACGGGTAACATATAATGAGACACTCCAGAAGTTTGACAGTATAGCCTTACCCTGGAGGGCTATACGTTTAATTTAATTGTAATTATAATACTAGAGAGGTTAGAGGCTATTAGTCGCCAGAACAATGGGCATTTCACTGGGTGAAATTCAACCATTGTCCCTGATAAATTATATGTTGATCATATTATTAGTATAACTTTTCTATTTCCGATTTATTTTTTAATTTATGATATGTTAATATGTTATATTTTGTGATTAAAAATTTAAGGTAGCGGCATTTATATGAAGTTTAACTTTGGAATGGCTGTAGATACAATAATATCAGAGTATGTATGTGAGATATATTTACATAAATATATATATATATATATATATCGCAATCACAGTCAGTTAAGTTCAGTTATTTAATTACGGCATTTCGAACGTGCCAGCACACGTGAGCACAAAATCACTTCAGCGATGATAATTACAATTACGTATAAAAAATTTTATACGCCAAAATGAAAAAGTCTGATCACTGGACTGACTCTACATCAGGTGTTCCAGTCCTAAAAATCAAATGTATCGCAGATACTGCCAAAGCCTAATAACAAATAAATTTCATTCAAATCGAGAAGTTCCGAAAATTTTTAGGATTATAGATTTATATTTTATAAGTGTTTTCACATTTTAAAGGGGGATACATTGTTTTTTCACTAAAATATTTATTCAGTCCACAGACAGATTTTTTAACTGTTTACCTTGTCAAATAATAAAATTAAATTATTAATTTAATTGTAATATATTAGGCAATATACGTATAAAGTATGTTACTAAGTGAGAATCGATACAATAAAATCTTATTATTGGCTTCCAAGGTTTTAGATAGCTTACTGCGTACTTCGCTAAGTGGATTTACGCCTAAAGACTTTCATCTGCTTAGTACGATACATACAGAACTTACATTCAAATCAAATGTGTGTTTGTATATACTTTTATTTCTGGCACATCTCATAAAAAGTAGGATGGCAGAAAAAACCTAGTGTTTAGACACTCCATTCCCTGCTTTCCGTCGATTTTGAGGCATTGCCTGTTGAGTGGTTGAACTCAACGCTTTGCCTTGTTATCAGAGCGAAAATATTAAATGTTTCATTTACCCGAGTGGGATCAAACCCGCAGCAATCGCGTTTACAGCCACATGCTTGTGCTACTGCGCCACGACGAACTGATTTATTTTATATATTAATACGCAATATTTTAATTCGGTCGGTAAACAGAGATCGTAGTGCTCTCTCAAAGCTCTCCATTTCAACCCTGCTATGTGAGTAATAGCGTGAACTTGGAAAAAAAAAACGAGTTTTCTTCATATAAGATAGCACCTATTTATGTATAGTGTTTATTCTTATAACCTATTACCTAACCAATTATTTTTACATATGTGTGACTAGTTTAACAGATCAATAGGTCGAGATAAACTATCCTAGTACACTCAGCCTGAAACCCCATTGGGCTCGTTGACCGAAAATGGAGATGCCACACGCATTGCCCGCCCTAGATCACGTACTCCAGTTTGGAATCTTTCCACGTCGTTTGTCTGATATTGAGTTACTGAACATGACAAGCTTTAGCATAATATGAGAAACTATGAAGCAATTACCATTATATTAATACTCCACTCTAGTTTCTCCATGATCTATAAATAAGTATGACTTTGTTGCGTGTGCGTCTCCATTAATTGAATTATATCTTTATTATATGAAATATATATTTATATAAAAATTACTTTTTTCTTCAACTTTGTTTGAGCTTCCTATTGGATATAATCAAAAAGGCGAATAGAATTAAACTTTATGCTAATTATTAGATTTTACCATACTATAAAAACGAATGAATCATTAATATTAACTGAATTTTTAAGTCTGTACGAGTTTGTACTTTTTGTGATTCTCTCCTGATTCTTGGTGACTCATCGTACCGTCATTGTTTGAATGTGAGAGAACACCGGTCCATTGATTTTAAAACAAGTATATATAAACTGACCCAATTGGATTTTAAAGAATGCTTCTAAACGGGCTCTTGCTCTCATGAACTGGCTGTTCCATGTTTCATCACGGTAAAGGCAAAATCAGTTTTTGTATAAAAATTCCATTTATATTAATCGAGTATCATCCTATCCAACGCCTGTTGTTCAGGTTTGCTCCTTCTAGTATTCTTACTAGTTTTTATTTGCACTTTTTTTGTGTTTTATTTTTGCAAATTGCTGTTGCTAAATGTCAAATGTCAAATACCTACGATATAATATTTAATCTACATATTTAATTAAAAAGCAAATAAGAAAAAAAATATTATAGATCTAATATTTAAAACAGAGCATAAAAGCATAGAGCAGAGCATCGAAATAAATATTACTCATACAGTTTTTATTCAGCATACAGTAGTATGTAAATAAAAACTATATACTGGTCAAGAACTAAATATATATAATTAATTGAACAAAATAATAATTACTCGTAATATTTTTCTTTATGAAAACTCGTATAACGCAACGGGGCGTTCTCTCGCCGCACGAGGTTTATTCATGGTGTAGTCTATGGTACATATGTGGTCATTAAGAGTATCCATATTGAATATTACAAACAATAGGTACTTAAATAAAACCCTACGCACATCTCGTACAGACTTCATTGGTCTGAACGACACGTTTTTGAAATTGGCAAGTAAATTGTGCTTTGTATTTACATATGTATGCATACTTCAAGGGTTTTTTTCCAGGTTCATGTATGTATCCAACAAATGTCAGGGTAGGCACAGGACGCCTGGTGGTTATGATAAAAGCTCACCGCCGCGCTTTTGATGAAAATAAAATATTAATAATTCATTGAATCAAAGTGAACTAATAAGTCAGGTAGGCGACCTAACCACCCTAAATGTTTACATTTTACATTTTAAAACTAATATTAATATATATAACTAAAAAAGAACCAACTAGCCTATTAAGCAAATATCTATACAGTGACAAGTTTAAAATGAATGGGAATTGCGCTCTTCTTGCCACACTATTTTCTAGAATAAAATGTAAACATATTTAATATTGGGTCTAAAATCTGTACTTCATATGGAGCCAGGATCGGATGTTTTTAGTGAGTGTAAGTCACACTGTTATAAATACACTCGTTTAGTCTCAAGTTCAAGAACCTCGTAATGTACTTACTGAGTGCGCCGCTAAGTCTAGCGGGATTGTTAATAAATACTTTGCATATGAATGAATAATATTAAACTGATTGATATTCGCGATATCGATGTAAATATTTTTACTACCGCTCATATATTTGACTGTCACCCGTTACTATTCAATAGTAAGTTTATTTATTTTTTCTATGGAGTTTGATTTTTAAAGAAAGCCGAAATTTAATAACAATTTAAAGTTTGAATATAGAAACATTTTTTTTTTGTATTTTTGTCGCACTTCTAAAAGCGTAATTATTAAATTATATAGTTATTTCACTGAGAAAATGAAAATTGCTCCTCAGTCAGCCTTAAAACAACCGCGTAATTCCACGGACTTTTGACGACACAAAGCTAAAATGTTTCACGTAGTACCCACAAGGGGATTCGACTGCATTCACTGTCAACGACTCGCATTTTTCAAATTTACTTTCAACAAATTTTTTCTTTATTTAGATGCTTGAAGCGGAAAGTCTGAAAATTTTCGCTATCTGCGGCCATTGTATTTTTTTTATTGTTTGTTCTAAAGATCTGGTCAAATGCAGTTTTTCCCACATTTCACATTGCCGGAACCACTTGCATTCTTGTTATAGCTCCTTGTAAACATGATTGTTATCAATTTGGTTTCTTCGTAATGTACGGTAAACAGTAATTGCTTATAATGCGTCACTTTGTGGTGCATCTGTTTCCTTTCTTTTTTATTTTTTCCTTTTGAAATACCTACATTAAACCTACATTAATGTTTGTTTAAAATCTGCTTAACTTGCTTGTGCACTTATTATTATCGATAAAAATTTATGAGATTTTTGAATAATAATAATGTTCATTATTTCTATTACTTCATCATAAGTTAACTGAAATAGTAAGTCATTGTGACTTTATTTCTATTTATTTATTTTTTTATTATATTACAAATTTTTTCCTATGTCAATACTTGTTTTTTCTCCTCTTCTCCGCCACTTTGCTGTTTGCGCTGAATTGATTTTCGAAACTAAAAATAAATGATACCAACTTGCTGCTCGCCGTTCCATCTATTTAAGTTAGTTTACGGTCCGAGACATTCCTGACACCCCTCCCTCCTTATATTGAAATAAGGCGTTTCTTGCTTATTTATTAAAAGCGTACTAATAGGCCTCTTATTTATCTTATTCAGTCACATCGAACTTTGTTTAGATGTTGTTAATATGGCAAAGTTTTAACAGTTAAGATATTTGATTAGAATATATGTATTTGAGTGGGTATCGAACCCACATTATTAGAATGTCAATGTAATTATATTCCGTCCGTTTACGTGTAATAATAATAATGTAGAGATTTTTTATTATATTACACTATGCATTTTTCTGACTAATTTATAGTGCACTCTGAAAGGTTGCACTAATCTATGGAACAGAGGTCTGCGTCGATTGTGTAATTGAGCGTGTGATACGTGCACTGACCGGCTGTGTTCACCGTCTGCAACAGATTGCAGGGTTGCATCTTAGTGAAGTGGAAATTTTATGTATTTACTCGCTAGTATGTGTTTGTGGGAGGTTTGTCTATGGAAAGTTTGAGAAGCAAGTCATCTCTATGTGGAAAATGTAGAAAAGGGGCTTTGAATGAGTTCGATATAAATTTATGATCACTTTTATAAAATTAATTTTGGTTATGTCAACGTCTATATACGATATTAACAATAATATACTGTACAACATACTGTACAAAAATGATTCCACTATATGAAAATAAACAATCAGTTCATTTAGACCCATCGCATTTAGAGATAAAATATTTTAATTGTCAAAAGTTGCTGTGGCTTACTTTAATGTAGGCAAGCTTTAGAGCTTATATAATATGACATACTATTTAAACACACCTGTGTGGTCAACCAACACCTGCAAAGTGCTAATCGTACAGAAAAATGGTTTATATCTCGTATTTTATTAAAGCATATATTAAACTCACTCTATAACTCACGTCGTGTTATGTTTACATAGAAATATCATATAATTTCATGTTGAAATGGACGTTATAATCACGTATATTCAAAGCGTAATTATCTCGACGGACGAATCAGAATGTTTCATATTACATAATATCCACTTGCTTTGCCAGTTTTCAATGGATTGACCTATTTAAAAACTTTATGTTCACTTTAAAGAGTTGTTTTCTTTAATTATGTTTTAAAATCCAGTCCAAGGGGTCAGAGCAAAAATGTTGCTATTAAGCTCTCGACTCTATATTTTTAGTGTAGAAAAATTCCTTTTTTTATGAGTTCTGTGAATATGAAAAATATTTTTATGTTTCCGAAACTAGTGTTTGTTAGCTTATGTGAAAGATTTTAGTGCGTGACTGATCACAAAGGAAAAGTAACGAGTAGTTGTTGTAGAGTTAAAAGCGTAATATTTGAAGTATAAAGAAACAACACAGTGTCTCATCAATCACGCCTGACCTGTTCAGCGTGAGGAGTGATGTAAGATATTGCTGGTATATTATGTTGACTGAAAGTGATGCGTACCGTACAAACCACTTCGTTTATTACTTTCTGGATGTGATATGTTGATACTTATTGCAATTACATAATCAGATTTCACAATATTTTACCGTTACCATTAAAAAAATACATTTCGGAGTGTCTTAAAATTAGCTTCCCTCTGCCTACCCTGCTGTGTACGGAATACATAAGAAACTGATTTTATATTGTTGTATGTTAAAGTAATCAATAAACTTAATCTACAAAAATTTCGAAAGTAATAATTAAATTCGTAATCACGTTAATTGTGTAACTTATTTCAAACTTTATAGTACTTTTCTAAAGTCATTAGACGAGCTTGGACATTACAAACAGTTTTATAAGTTCATTGTCATCGTTAGCCGCGCCCACATCCTTCATTCTTAATAGCTTTACGATGTTTGAGCAGTTTAGAACTTTCGGACTTTTCCATGTATTCATTATTTAATTTAATACCTCATAAAATACGGTCATCGCCCGTTTCTACTGTCATAGTTAAATATTTTTTTATTGTAGCCTGTATAAATAAATATAAATTTATCTGTACGTTCTGGTACACTATATAAAATATTATTATCAAATGTAATACACATTTGATACTTCTTTTGTTAGCAAAAAATAACAGCTTTGGCCACGAGCTTAACAACTATTGTAATAGTTTTATTGGTCCACGTAGGACACATAAATAATATGTCTTGGACACTAAACGTTACTCAACAAATCGAAGCAATTGCTATAGTGCTACCCACTGTATCATTGCATGACTTATCTTCATCCATTTTCCGAGCGGTGACTATTAGAGACATTTATTTTTGTATTTATTATACACATTCCGTTTTCACATATATTTGACGAGAACTAAAAGAATCCTAATGCGATATTTTGTGTGAAGTACTTTCTTTTTATCATAATACTTTCTATCGTCGTCTTAATTAAATTTAACGAGATATCATCGACTTCTCGACACATTATAATGTAATATAATACTCTTTCTTATAATTTATATTCCACTCTTGGTGCATAAGTTAAAACTAAAGCCAGTCGAGTTTCATTTGCAAGCGAAAGTTAAATTTACGTAACGCTATGAAATTGTTAAGTTTTTTTCTTTACATATGAGAGAGGCTTGCCTAATTGGAGCATAAAATGCTTTCAACAGCTCTCTAGTGTACAACAATAGGTCTTTTTTTTTTGTATATACAAATGAATTAAGGACGACCACTGTTTGTTTACTTTAAATACTCACTGTGAAGTTATTTATACGTTGCCAGTAAAGAGGGGACATTGAAATCAACCCCAGCCCAATGGGGGTTGGTAGTATCGAAAATGTCGAATGGGGAATATTTTGTATTATTTATAGGTAATATATAATTGTTATGCTATTTAAGTAAAAGAAGTAAAATATATATTTTATTATATAGTGTAGGTTCTGGTACAGATATATTTATCTTAAAAGGAAAGTTTCATTAATAGTAAAGATATGTATATATTTATACAGGCTATAATATATTAAAAAAATGTTTCTTATTAACTTTCGCTTGCATATCTGTCAATCTATTTCGTTAAATTATTTCCTTTTTCTTAATTAAAATGTTTGTTTATTATAAACAGAAATCTATTAATTAATAGAAAGTTGTTGTATTCGAAATCTTTTTATATTAAACATTGTACATATTTCTTACAAAATAAAAGAAAAGAAGACGGTATTACACGTTGAACTTAAAAATATAAATATAATAGGGTATATAATAGTAGAGAAGAATACAACAGTAGCCTAATATGTGTTCATAATATTATTCAAATCTACGTTATATGTATTTATTAATATAAAAGTGCCTCATATTTCATAGTAGGTTTCTAAAGTGGGCAAAAAAAACTGCTTTTATTTAATATGTTTATTTAGTATATTTATTATGATAGTTATGTGTGAAGCGTTCTTTATAATAATTTAAAAGTGATATAATAATAGAAAATGAATGTCGAACAGCACCTTTTACATTGCGCATTCCAAATCCCGGTGTGACCCATCATTTTTTGGTTTCCATTACAAACGAAATCTTTTTTCATTTTTCTCTAAAACACACATATTCGAAATACTGTTTCTTATAAATTATAATTGTAAAGTAACAGCGCGAAGTGTACAAAATGTAAAAAGATTGTGGCAATTCACTTTATAATAAAGATGTTTAGTATTTTTTTATAAATGCAGCATAGTACTGGCCTCGCTTTTATTCGTGTCTTTAAGAAGCTTTTTACATAGCCTTTATGGTTAAAGCACTCTTACCTGTACACTAGCTTTTATCAAACTCTACCCCTAGCAACCGTCGATACTTCAGACATGCCACAAAGGTGTAATAAATATATGTCGGTTTGTATTTTTATAGTTTACATTTTCTTAAAATAAACTCGTTCATTTATAATCTATTACTATATATTATATATATATAATAATCTATTACTATCATATGAATAATAATGCTTCGGTAGTTTTAGTTTTGTAGTCATAGTTTTTTTTTTTAATCAATCATTTTGAGTGGCACTTAGACGTTAAGTAACTTGCACGAGTGCAAGTTAATTATTTCTTTCTTTTCAAATGTTTTTAATAAAGCAAATTTCTATTTACCTTCCTTTTATTTTGTTACACAATGATTGTAATTAAAGCAATGATTTTTTGATTGAAAACCATAAAATATATAGTTATTATTAGAGAAAATTTACTCGTGCACCTTGACCATTCAATCAACAAGGTATATAAAGCTGCAAAAGTATGACATCCGGACATTCGAGTGTCGATCATCAACACAATCATTCAAGTATCGAATTGCACTAATTTATTCTGTTTTTTATCTCAAAAGATAAAACTTTTTTATCGACGGAAAAGTGTCAATACCTCCTCACTGACATTTCTAACAAATTCTCTTTTTTATTTATTTTTGTCATCCGTCTTTCCGTTTTGTCAAGATCATTTATATCATTTATACAAAAAAAAGTTTCTAAGTCAACGCAGTCAAAACTTGACCTATTTTTTAATCATGAAATTACATTCAACAATCTTTATTAACGTTTTTCATTTTTACAAAGCTTAAAAAAAATTGTAACCAACTGATTTATGACCACATCGCCCGAACCAGTGGACATATCGAGATAGATTGGTATACAGATTGCAAATGTAAAACTTTTACATATATATATATATATATACTTTATTTATAAATTTAACTTTTCAAGGCAGTTTTCTAACGCAAAGACTAACTCGCATTAATCACTTAAATATTTTGACACATTAGAATATGTAAATAAATTAATAATTGAATTTAAACGATGCAACTAATCAAACACTCTATAAAATCCTTTGTTCGTGGTTCTAAGGTGGTGTACCGATTATAGAATCTATCCGTAAATACGTCTTGCTCTATACACATATATGTGTCTTGCTCTAGTTAATTATTGAGGCGTGTAATATATATTACAATAAAGTTTATTAAAAGAAAGAAAAGAAAGAAGAAAGGTTTCCGAAAATAGATGCAATTTATTAGGTATTTCCAATGTAGCATGTTAATTTTTCTTTTTCAAAATCAGGTCAATAAAATAGATACTGTTCAATATGCTCTCATTGCCGTAACTAGATATGAACTTTACGATGATCTAGGTCAAACTGCGCGCTGTTATCATTCTTTATTGACATTTTCAATCGAAACCTATTACGCTGTATAGAGCATAATTAAAACTTCAATGTGCGAAATACATTTTTTTTTTTTTGGTAGGCAGAGGGTAGTGTTAAGACACTACATTCCCTTACTTTCCATCGTATTTTGAGTGGCGAATTCAACGGTGCGTTTTGCCTCGAGTGGGAATGGAACTCACGACTTACTATTCTTAAAAGAAAGTCGGGTAAAACTCTGTGTCACGGAAATAATGACGCCACCTTACGATCCAATCTGCTGAAGCCGTAAATAGGTTTAAGTTCAGAAATGGCTTCATACGATGCTTCTATAAGCATTATAATAATAGAGTAAATTGTGTTTATTTCTAATAAATTAAGAAATGTAATTATAGCAAGTCATTTTTTTCTGTTAAATATCCCAAAAAATTTATATATTTTATAGTGTGGCTATAGTATAATGTATGTATTTATTGTTTCTTCCATCCTTGTAAAAAAATTCAAACTTCTCTATCATAAGATTTCATTATCAACTTCGCTATACTTTTTCACTTGCACAATACAAATATCAAGTATATTCTACATAAAACACTTATTCTCTATGAGAAAAGTTTGTTTGGTCGAAAAACAAATATATATATCCTCGTTTGAGTGTACCAATCCGTTATAAGGTTGCACCTTCCTTTATAACACTCCGCAAAGGCCACATGGTGAGGAAATAAAACCGGGCATCCGTCTTCACAGAAATTCATCACGTTACGTGTGTCGCATTTCAACGATATGTGTACATAAATTTACCTTCGCCTTTATATTTTTTTCATTGTGAATCCTGAAATAATAAAATCTTTTTTTTTTGTGTAATAATTTGACGGTTCAATATTAGAAATCAATGGGAAAATCGTAAAAATCGGTTAGTACCATAAAACTTAATGTAACAAAGACTTTTTGTTTTATTGATCAGACTTCCTAGTCTGAGGTTCAAAATGAAAACTTTTTGAGGCTGAAAATGAGATTCTCCTGTGGTGAATGGATCACGTAGAGTAGAAAATTCGATGAAATAACAACTACTTAAAAATAAATTAAACCAGCTTAAAGCTGTATCCCGCACAGTGCAGCGTAGGCATAGGGAATCTAGTGTTAAGACATTCCGTTCTCCACCTTCTGCCGAATTCTGGAGGCATTGCGTGCTGAGTGGCGGCTCAATAAATATTTCATTTCGCTTAGTGGGGGTCGAACCCACAACCGTCGCGTTACAGTCGCACCCTTTTGCCGCTGCGCCACGTCGGCCTCAAATAACAAATACTGATTGAAAAAAAAATCGTATTAATGAATAATTTATGATGAAGTACCTGCTTCAAAAATCTGCACACATGTCGACATATCTATTATATTAGAAGTAGTTCGTGCCACAGGCTTATTCACAGGAGACTGAGTGCAGTTATTATGTGCCGACTTAAATGACATTCTATTTTTAACACAATTTTATAATATACCTATGTAGATGGGAAACCGTCATGGTGCAGTATCGTGTGACTATTTTTGAGTTCGATTCTCAATCGGGAAAATGAATTATTATTTATTAATTTATTCATTTCTTCACTCTGTTATCAAGGCAAAGCGCGGCGTTAAGTTGAGCCACTCCACATGCAATGCCTCGAAATTTTGGGCGGAAAGTAAGGAACACACTTCATTCCCTCTGCGTATCCTAATGTGCGGGACTGTATACGATGCGGGATACAGCGTGAAGTTGATAAAAAAAGATGTAAATACGACTTCTATTTATTCTCAATGTATGATTTCAACTCCCTCTAAAGTTAAATATTCGACATTCTCCCCTTTATTGGATCCCATTTAATTGTATTGCTTTCATATATTAGAATTCCTCCCTACAAATTAAGTAGACCGTCCATATTTCAATTACGAGTAAATGTGGGTGAACAGTGTTTCGCGTTATTTCCTGTTGTGGATTAAAATATACTTGCGTCATCACTGTATAGTTTTTTTTTGTTTTACGCTGTATCCTGCATGTAATCAGATAGGCAGAACCATCTAGTATTAAGACACTCCTTTCTCCACTTACTGCCAAATTTTTAAAGCCAATGCGTGTAGATTGGGGGAAATCAACACAATTGGCCTTGTTACCAGAGCAAAGATATTATAATATCATTATTAATTCTCCCGAGTGAGAATCGAACCCACAACCCTACACAGAATCGCGTCTACGTATAGCCTTGTAACTGTATAGTTATGCGATATATTATAATATATGGTACACAGAGCTACGTAAATAAGTCAACAGTACGACCAGCAAGTGTCTAAACTCATTGGACATGCCTGATGGAACAGCAGACGTTCTCTTGATATTAATTCTGCTTAAGCCATTTGCATTGCAAGTAAGGATAAAGACGTAGCGACTGTAATTTGTTCCAATTAATTACGAAACGCTTATGCAGCTTTGACCGACAACTAAGGCTAAATGATTTATAGATTTACGTAATTTTTATTTATTTGTAGTATATTATGCTTTTTGAGATATATATTTTTATTTGTATTATATCCTATTTTTTTCCAAGTCAAACTGGGATTACAAAATTACAAGCATTGTATCGGTTTTCGTGGCCCGCACCGGTGGCAAGGGAAGCCCCGATGTGGTATTGATCGCGCGCGCCCCACAGCTATGACCACCGGCGACAGGAGGGCGCTCCTCCTCCGTAAACATGTGCATTGACAGCTGAGCGCTAAAAATACTCTCCCTGCCATATTGCCCTCCATTGTATTACATTGAGGTGGAGCACGCAAGAACAACGGATAAACTCTTCACTTTGGAGCTCATCAAATCGTCAAAATCTAAATTAATTTAAATTGTACAAATAAAGGAAATAGCAATTTTCATATAGTATTTCAAAAGAATAATGAACAATAAATTGTGTTTAAAGTTCCTCATAAAATATAGAGTTATGATGCCAGTTAAAGTCATACGGCTTCATACCTTATTTACCCGACTACGGCGGAGCAAAAATGAGGGTTATGATTTTTTATTCTTTTATTTTACGTTTAAAATGTATACATTCAAGAAACTACAATGATTTCTAAATTTAAAACTGAAAATAATATAATTAATTCAACCAAGACCATACTATGCAAATAGCTAAGAAATATATACGTTTTGAATACAAAACTGTTGTTAGGCGTCAAAATAATGACGCGAACAGGCGTAAAACAAAAGTAGTTTTACAAAATTACTCGCGTTTCCGGGATGCTCTTGTATTTGCGAACAAGTTTTTGTAGTCGCAATTTACCGTGAATCTTATATTTAACGCGTATTTAACTCTGCAAATGATTTACGTCAGATGTGAAGTGTGGGCTCTATCGGTTTAATTTGCTTGTGTTATTGAGTCTCGTATACAGCGAAAAATATATATTGTAAATAATATTAAGTGTTGTGTCACTCACTTCCTTTGATTATTTTTGGTAAGATTTTCAACTACTTACTTAATATCTTATTTAAAATTGTAACACCACATATTGGTTTGCCGAATATATACCCAAATATCATATTTTATACTAGTGCCTCTAAATCTAAAATACTTCGTCCTCGTAGTGTCGATGACATCAGACTAATATCCAATCTTCTTAATGGCGCCTTGTTTTCAATCGACACTAGGAGATTTGTCCCACTAAGTCTCGAGACTGTTTTGAATGTTATCACTGCACCGTATGTTCTCACATAAACATCCCGTGGCGGAGGAAGTGGGTTAACCGAATATAATTTAATCAGTAGTATCATCTACGTAGGAAATGAGATTACCAAATAGAATCTAATATATGTATGTAGGTACACTCGACGCGTACTATTTGTGTAAACGTTGTGTTGTAACGGTTCTAGTTTATTGGTTATTTGAAAAATACAAAAATAAGAATGGTCATATAAAATCATTTTGTCGAATTGTTCTATTTATTTGCGGAAATCAATACGCTGTTTCCTGTAGTTATAGTTAGGTTTTATGGTTTAATTCTACGTTTTTTTTTTATTTATTGTTGGTATTTGATTCAATCACTTAGGCACTATTTACAGATTCCATAGCAAGCTAATTCGTTAAAAACCATCGTGTGCTATAGATAGATAGATAAACATGAAAGAAGAATAAAAACTCTATGGGTGAAAAAGGTGACGTTTGTCTATCTTCAGCCACTCCTTCGGATAGAAGTGTGTCTAGATATAAATCAGATTGACTATCTAGGTACCTACCATAATGGTAAAGGATAAAAGTAAAAAATAAAATCTGTATGTAAAATCTGTTAAGTTTACATACATCTTCAAATATGTAAGTATGTATTTACCCCGTATGTACTGTCCGAAGTGAAAAAGATTTTTGCAGCAATATTCAACTGCGTTTCAATAGTCTTTGTTAGACGAAAATCAATATAAACAGACCCTTTCGAATCCTAAAAGTAACCCTTATCGAGTCTCGATAAACCACAAGACAGTTGAAACCTTTCGGTCAGAGGATATGGCTTAACCGAGAGGGTTGAGATGGGAAATGTCCGACATATTTCCGTCTTGGGGGAGCGATGATTTAGAGCGTGAGATAGTGGGCCTGCTGTGTTATTTTTAGATTTTGACATACGTAAGGTCTATTGACCTCTACGTAGAGATCGCATCTCCATAGCATTCATCTTTCGTTCTTCTGTAATATCCACGTTTCGCTGCCGTATAACTGCATTGTGAACGGCCAAACGCGCAACTCTGCTGACGTTTCGCCGTCTTATCAATGCAGCTAAGACTCCATTAACCCTGTTACCGGCGGCAATACGCTTTTCCACATCCATCTCGTAACTTCCATATCTACTGAACATACTTCCGAAATATAGCACTTCATTCAATTTTTTAATATCTTACCATTTACTCTGATTTTACTTTGGTCTTTTAGATTTTTATTAAAAATAACTTGCTTTTCCGTCCTATAACAAATTGTTTACTTTTGTTTCTGAATAATTTGTTTTATAAGATCAACGATAAATGATTAACAGTACAATCCCAACCTAAATGAGCATATCGACCGGGGCGTCGGTATGGTCAACTGAAGCGTCGCGAAACTCGTAGTTCATCATTTTATATTAATCGTCAAACAAATTTAAAGTCAGTCGTGGCATCGAGTACAAGCGTACGTATAATCGTGACAGGTTGTGGGTTCGATTCTCACTCGAGACAAATTTTGAATATTATCATTTCTCTTTCTGGTGTATAGGCAAAGCGCGGTATTAATTACTATCATTCTACAAGCAATGCCCCCATAATTCTCTGCCTGCTACATACGGGGATAAAGCGTGATACTGAAAAAAAAATCTAACAATATATGATGTTATATCTGTTATCCAAGTTAACTAAAAGTTATACACGACGTACGCCCCAACAAGATTCTCATAGCAACGGTTTCCGCCGGATAGCGTCTTGTAATGCCTTGAGAGTTCCACCGAAGCGTGTACAGCGTTTTAATAAGGCTTATATTATAATCTCGGTGCCGAATACTTGTAACTCGACATTTTCCCGCGTAATCAGTGGCCGTTCTGCCGAGAAACCTTCCTAGTTTATCATAGGTTACGTTGCTCGCTCCGCTGGCTTCACGGCCTGTTATAATGTTACACACGCCGACGTTGCCCGCCGCAATATTTACCATTTATATCTATATATTACGTTATTCAATTGCGTCAATTCTCGATAAGAGACGATAATTTGTTTAGTTCCAGTTTAAATCATGCTTAGTTTAATATGATTATTTAACTTAGTCTAACTTCGAATTTAGGAAAAAATAGTTCTAAAATAAATTTTTGATGTTTCGAAGTTTTCCGTTCATTGGGTAATTATATATTAATTATATTTATGTCATTTAATACTATGTTCTTATAGTTTAAACACAAATTAAAGAACTTACGTAAGTAGATATCTATCGTGTTACAGTAAATTATTCTCAAATATAATATAGCATTATGTCAACTCTTTATAAGTTTATTGTATCAAAGTTTAATATAAAACAACAGTGAAATAACAACAGCATCTAGTGCATATTAAATGATATTTAAAAATACGTAAATACAAAGTTGTCATGTAATTTTTTTGCAAAAACTAATTACACAGCGTGTTTGACGCGTCGGTGGAGGTGAGCGCGGAGGCATTGTCTCGTCTGCAGCTGCGCCCGACGCCCTACGGCCGGCCTACGTCCTCTAAATACAAATCATTGTCAAGTTCAACAGCCGCTGTGGGGTAACAACCAACACTGGAGTAGTCATTGCACGGCCCAGACGCTGTTTCAGCGCTTTATTAAATTCAATTATAATTTTTTAGGTCTTGTGCGTACGGTACCCAAATCCGCGAATTTAACTCGCAGAACTCGTAAATCAAACTTTTTATAAACATTTACTTAACGGTAAACATATTAATTTATAGTAGGTTAATGTCATCTATGTAGATTTTTTTTATCATTCATACAAAACGTCGATATTTAATAAATTCAACATCGAAATTGCATTAACGAAAATAATACAGCATTTACAAAACGGTTTCACATGAAAAATTCACTTGCAAAATTTTGTTGATGTATATAAAAATATGAGTCATTAAGTTTAATATTGAGGCCAGTGGTGGCGCAGCGGCACAAAATGTGACTGTAAACACGACAGGTTGTTGGTTCGATACCCACTCAAGGAAATAGATATTTAATATTTTAATTTCTTTGCTCTGATTTCGAGGCAAAGCGTAGCTTTGAATTCTGCCATTCAACACACAATTATTCAAGAATTTGGCGGAAAAATGCAGAACAAAAGTGTCTTCACACTGTTGTGTGCGGGAATACAGCGTGACGCAAAAAATAGTTAAATATTCAAATTACCAAACGTCGGTCGATATATTCAATGCATGCCTATACATACATATAGTGGTGGAAGATCATATTACTTCCTCATTGTGTGGTATTCTGGACATGCTAACGATGTTACACGTTACCTTAGATGTTACCGTAGATGACTGTAAGGCAATATGTTCCAAGATTAACAATATTTTTCAAGCTAATGCTTTTGATTTGAGTACAATCATATATTAAACAATCAACAAAAAACGTGGAAGCTTTAGAATTAATTGTAATTATATACAAAATTTTATAAAATTATATTTACGTACATCGAGAATAAACAAAGATAAAGTGAAAAAAATAAACAATCAAGATGATACTCGGAAATAAATGAGGTAAAAAAATAAATTGTCATAATGTAAAGGTCTTTTGACCCTCGAGCGTATTCATGTGGTTTTAGGCTTTGTTCATATGAACATGAGGTGTTTACATTAAAAATTATTATTATTTTAAAATAAAAGAAACCACACTGCTGTGTTTTCTATGTAGTTCAAGTTCAAGATTCCGCCCACCGGGTCATTGACCGCCCTCTGTACATGCGCGAGGAGCAAATACGTCTTTCCTTTCTAAACTCAATAGTTACACTATTGATAAAATCTATATTGTCGTGTGACAATTAGTTATCAACACCACTGTCACTGCCGTGAATGCAACGTCAATGTTTGCATTGAGGTCGTAATCGTTTTATGTTTTACATTTATTGATCATTCCGTTTATCTCTCCGTTAGGTGTAACTGTTTAAACAGGCTTTTGTTAATCTTTAAACGGTAGTCTCGTTTATATTGGAATACATTTTGTTTTTGTATTATATATATATTTCTAAATGCCTATTTGGTTGGTTTTGCTTTTAGTATCTTAATAGTAATAATAATCGATAAATATTTTTTTTATCTTAACAATTATATAGGTGATATTTGGTGGTATCTTATAAGAATGAAACCAAAGCTACGTTTGCCACGAATTTTTTTTTTCAGCACCTTTTGTTATTCGTGCAATGTCCGAATATTTGTAGACAGATTTGGTTGAGATCCATACATACAATATGAGTAATATTGCGCTGATGGTATTGATTGAAGGCAACAGGTTGGTGGGGCGTCCCTCCCCCGCGCCGCTGCCACCTTCACTTTCTTCCATTTCGGTATAAGGGCCTCGTCTCTGATTTTAAAATTTTGAATGCGATTTGTATTTACATTTAAATATACTCGTTAGTAAATTATCGAATTATTCCTCTAAATAGTATATGATAATCTTGTTGTTTATATGTGGATTATAATAATATAATTAAAGTGATTTGATTTATTTACTTTTTGAAAACGGCATCTCCATATCGATCTCAGACTAGCGAGTGGTTTCTGAATACGGGCATTAGAATCGTGCTTAACAGAATCCCAAGTTTTCATTCTTTATAGAAAAGAAAATGCCCTTTAGATCTATATTTTATAAAATTTAATTTGATTGCCTCCCAACACAACTTAAATTCCTCTACTTTATGGACATTTAAAGCACAACGTACAATGGACGCTCTTATACTCGTATTTCATAGCATGCGACTACAACAATGCGTTACGTTATAGGTGCGCGTGTTAGAACACGCATATTTCCAATAACAGAAATGTGTCCTGTAAGTGATACTGACATTTGATATTAAGATGCAAGGGCCGTCCTCGTTAACTCACTTTCTAGGTATCCGTCCATTTTATATTAATATAATTTATTATTCATTACATTAATTCTTATCGCTACTCATGTACTAAGTATTGGTGTGTTTTTCTTTATTATTTGCGTTTATTTCATTCCACGTTAACTTTTACTACATGGATTTTATATAATTTATTAATTTAATATATTTTACTTATTAAATTTAAAAGTTTGATATTTAAGATACACGAGTTAACATAATAGCATGTTATTGGGCAAAGTTACAGTACGTAGCAGGGTAGGCACAGGGAACCTGGGGACCTAGTCTTAAAACTTCGTCTCCATTGAGACACTTCCCCACTCTCCGCCGAACTCTAGAGGCATTGCGTGTTGAGTGGCAGAATTTAATTCAGCGTTTTACTTAAATGCTAAAGCGAGGGAAGAAGAAAAATATTAAATAGTTCATTTCATCAAGTGGGAACTGAACCCACAACATGTCGCTTTTACAGACGCAAGCAAATCTGAAAGTTAGAGAGTTCTAAATTACAAATATACTATACAACTTACATAAAATTTTCACTGTAAAGCTGAGACGTCAAATGGGTAACAAGAATCGTTTATATCATCGTCATTCAACACCAAGCAACCGGACGTCATTGTGCGCGCCGGGCACGTTGAGGGATTATTGATGAATTAATAATCTGTCTACACAACAGTAGAACTATAAAATATTGAAATTATGTTACGAAACTTCGAAAATGTCGTGCTCTTGAATTGAGTAATTTATTCAAATGTAATTTGATTAAAAATTATATCTTGTATCCTGTTGGAGTTAGCAAAGTAGATTTTTTTGATACTTTCGCCATTATTAACTGGCACAAATGGAAGTCAACGCCGCTCTGTCCGAGCGGGGAAAATGTAAACAAAAAATTTCAATTCCGGTCTCTAATATTTGTAATTAGCGGATTCGGAATTTACAAATGATACATCCTTATACATAACTACATGCATATACAAAAATATATATTTATTTCGTTTTCTAATCATACAAATCGGAAAGAGGGTGAACTATAATATAAATCACGTATTAATATTATCAGAAAGAGTCGTGAGAACTTGTTGTTGATATAGTGATAAGAAAAAATGTTGATATTGATATGGACGTGATTAATGATGATGTATGACACTTTCGACCCGCTTATCGTTTCAAAATATCGAGAAGTCCGTCGATTCCTTTTGTAATATGGAAAGCCCAATGTGTGTATTAATTTTGTATAATAAAGTATTCACGTGCAAAACTTTAAATAGGCTAATTATTATTTATAACGTGGATTTTTCAGTTTCACTTATGTTAATACACAGAATCGGGGCTCCTTATATGAAACTGTTGCTTTACCCATTTATGTTTGCATTTATTTTAAAAAATACTGTGTAGACTTTATAAATCAATTATGTTTATAAATCACTGTGGATATTTAAATAGTTTTACTTAAGAAGTAATATGAAACATTATTACTAGGAAATTTGGACAATAGAAGCTTGCGTCCCCCCACAGGTACCCACTAATTTACTGTATACCTAAAAGCTAAATCTCTGAGAAATTATTATTTAATGTACTAAATATTTCAGTATTTAATAGTGGATTATATTTTATTTTGTTCTTTTATTTGTTACAGAAGCGGCTTGGCGCGGCGTAGCGGGCGGGCCGCGCCATGGGTAACAAGTGCTGCAGCCGCCGTCACGACCCCGACAGACCCTTGGGTGAGTTCAATATTTACCTCTCTCCTGCTTAAGCCTCTCAAGATACGCTTGAGACATTTTCTATATGTTACTCTATATACTCTTTTCATCTTCAATTACAAAAACATCAAACGAGCCTCTTTTTGATAGGTCTACATGTATATACTTGTATGTATATACAAGTATATTCAATTCTTTTAAAAAATAACTACTGTCAAAATAAACTGTGAAAAAAAAAATAATTCTTAGATATGTGAAAGTAATCTGAATAAAACCATAATAATGAAAGCTTTTATTATATCTTTAGGACGACCCTAATTTTATCTTTCACACCAATTCATTGCCTCATATTCATACTATATGACGTTGAAACAAAGACTATTGTTCCATACAAGTGTTTATTACTTAACTCCGGTGAATATTTTTGTTACTCACAAGATTGCGTCAGCGTTTTGAAAAATCAAAACACCATGCGAGGCAGTCTTTTCGTTTCGTTAATGGTTCATACTTGCATATGCTTGCACTTTGATAGTTCCCATTTCTTGCCTTTCTCCTTTCGGGCAATCCTCTTTGCGGCAAGTCTTAAATAAGCTGCGAGCGCAAAACCTTAGTTGCAAAATGTCTTTCTCTTGTGTAATATTAAGTTTCTATACATTTTTTACTTTTGCATTTTCTTAAACGATTTTCCGTTTTAAAAACAATGTTATCTTTTAAATAATTTTTACATTAATAGTATTGTAGACTGGCGTTATGACACCGGGAATTTGATGATTACAACACAGTTTTTAACTAAAGTAGTCATTATCGAACTTAAAATTTATGTATCAATCTTAAGTTCCAAATAAAATTTTATTATTATGTATCTCATTCATAATTCACGGGTTCAAAAGAACCCGGTCCTTTGGAAGGCTTGCGTGGGGACACAGGTCCAACACGTAGAGGCCCCTCAGAGAATATACAAATGTTTTACTGTGACGCATCAGCCGGGATCCATCTCTCGGTAACCACAGATAATTGCAAATGATCGCCAGTTAATGCGTAGGAACTATGGAAAATGTGGAAATCTAAACTAGGACTATGGAATGAAATTTCGATCGACTGGCTACTGGGCTACTGGATGAGACTAACGGACGTCCGCCTTTACAATATTCTCAAATTGAATAGTTGGCGGACGGTGACTTGCCTCCCACTAGATGGGCCCCCACTAAGCGGCGTAGTGCCTTGGGCGCAACAACGGTGTAGTCGGCTAAGGGTGTAGAGAGGTGTGCACCGGTTTCACCATTACGAGGAGCTCGTGAGCGGGTTTCCCCGCTCGGCAGAAAGTGGGGAACGGAGTGTCTTACCACCGAGGTTCCCTCTGCCTACCCTGCTGTGTGCGGAATACAGCGTGAAGCTAAAAAAAAATCCTTCAATTAAATTTAATTTAATTTTCAAAGTCACTCCAAAGTCAAAGTCATCATGAAGTGAATCATTTATTTTATCTGTATATCATCATGTTAATTAAATACAACAAAATTTCCACTCTCAAATGCCCGAACGGAAACAATTTTCATTCAAAACAATGCTCGAGAATTTTTCGCACGATGCTTAAAGTTCGCCATTTAGCGTCTGTTCGCGTTTATTTGTTCATAGCGATGGGTTTTCTATTCTTTTTTTTTTAGTCAGTAATGTCGTTAGTTTTTACTTTAAGACTAGATTAATTTACCTCTTATTCTTTTTCTTGATGTTTTGTTTTGGATGATGCTTGTGACATTTATTTTCTCACTTTGTTTAATTTTATATTGTTTTCTTTTTCTAGAATGCCATGATATTCTATTGTATTAATTCTAATAATCGATCGTTGGGTGAATTAAGCCATATTCTAATATATGCCTTAATAAATACGATTACTAGAATGGCTATACAAATCCTGATAATAAGGTGAACGCCAGCCAAAGACCCATTCAGCTCCGGTCAAGTGTAAGTGGCCTTAGCAATATCAATATGCTTGGCTCAATATACGTCCTTGTCAACGCGCCCTAGTTTCCCCGTTATTTTTCTTCTACATCTACTATAGTTGCTTTTGAAAAGATTGGAACGTAGATATCTTTTTATTCAATAGCTATCACTTGATGAAATGCTTTCAAATTCATACAAAGAGTACTTAAAATATAGTCTTCTATTCAGACAGTGATTTTGTTTAAAAATATTACATTCAGTTATGTTTTGGTGGTTTTAGTTTCGAAAAATATGTAATAAATCTCTAGTTCCTCCTACCTACTAGTTTTATCCTACTATTAATTAATATTATCCTAATAGTTTCTATATAAGTACTTGACAAAATGTAGTATAGACTAGAATAACCTCTTTTTTTAGACAAATAAATATAAATAATATTCACGCCCATTCGCAGTAAAGATCAAAGATTACATGTGTACTTTTGTTTTAAACAAAAAATGTATGTTGAAGTTACTTGACAGGTACATAATGTATTTTTAAACTGTGCTTATGAAAAAAAACTTCCTATTCATAAATTTGGTATTTTTTACTTAAAACGTTTAACGTAATATATACGTAACGTACTTATTTGGTATTCCAAGAAAGTCATTACTCGCTTACTTAGTTTCTGTTTTCACAGTAATTTTATACTGCGTTGAGATGCTGTAACCTTATAATTTTACACATTAAATCTCGAAATAAACGATTTTTACCGTTTTTACTTTTTGAGGTACGGAACCCTAAAAACGTGCATCTTTTCATATACACAATACAGTACCTACGCAATTAACGTTATAAGGATGTTGTATATATGTACTTGAAAAGAGTATAATGTAATAAATTTAATTTAGAATAAATTATGTTACCATATATCCCACGTATCGAACGAAACAGTTAATTTATAGCAGCATTTTTCGTTTATCTCTAAATCATAGATATTAGATATACTATATGATAACAGTTACACACAGTAACACAATTGTGAAAAAAAAATACTTTACGCTCTACCCCACACAAAGCAGGGTAGGATGAAAGAACTTAGTGCTAAGACACTCCGTTCTCCACTTTCCAACGAATTTTGAAGGCCTTGTGTGCTCAGTGGCGGAACTCAACGCCGCCCTTTGAGTTACTAAATACTTACAACAACTACTTTTGATTAAGTTGATCATAAACATTTCAGATCAGATCATAATAATTTTCCGTTAAATTAATTTTCCGTTTATACTGATAAAACCATTATTTATTTCAGTATATCCAGCGTACAAGAAGAACGAAGCGGGTTTCACGACATGTCCGTCGCTCGAGACGCGGTACACCGGCGAGCCGAACAACCGCGCCGTGTCGCGCCGTCCCGCGGACATCGTGCGCACACGCAACCCTGGGGCGTGTAAGTATTGGCCAAATTACTTTTGAAATCTCTTGAACGGTGTATCTCTACAGAAAGTTCCCCCATATTTGTCTACTGTACGCGGGTAACCAATTTTATGTTAAATTATTTAGTTACATATTTAATCTTTACCTTTATAATTCTCTCATTTTACGGGCTCCCCTCACCTTTGGCGAGCTAATGAGAAGACATTTTTGCTAGGAAACGGAGTGTCTTAACGCTACATCATTTTTTAAATATAAAGTAGAAACTCGTTTATCCGACCCTCAGTTGTACTTTATAGCAAGAAAATTTATATGTACGTAAATCTTATGTTGGAAAATATTCATAATTACATAATGCACAAGACGAACTTTTCTTCATACATTTGATTATCCGGATTTTCAATTATTCTAATGACTACCGACAACAATTTGTCCGGTTAATCGGAGTTTCGAATGTAGTTCGATTGAATATGTATAATTATATATGACCTCTGAATGTTTCAATTGAACATTTATAATTTCATCAATGCCAATTTAAATAGACAATGTTCATAAACAAAGAAGATTGATTGAGTATTATTACAGGCTTTAAATAGTACATATCATGTTTTACGTTAATAATTGTAATTAATGCTATTTAAACTGTTGAGGTTTTTTTAGTAAAAACGAAAAAATATTTCGTTTGAGCTATGAAATTAGAATCTAAATCTTTTTATAACGAAAAAATGGCTATATATATATATATATATATATATATATATATATATATAATATTTAAATTCGATAAATTAGTTTAGTCTTCATTTTTCACCCATTAAGTGCCGCATTGCTAGATCTATCGCTGCGCTGTCCCTTACAAATCAGGAAACAAATATATTTGATTTAACCTTTACTCGACGCTATGACGCCTAAAGTCTAATTAGTAAATTTATCTGCTTAATAAAGTTTAAAATTCTTTATAATTATGTAAAAACCGCACTCAGTAGGGCAGA